>CAUYQV010075347.1:0-11866 GCA_963574575.1 Galagoides demidoff | reverse complement strand
CTGTGGTCCCAGCTACTTGGGAGGCAGAGGCAGGAGACTCGCTTGAGCCCAGGAGTTGGAGGTTGCTATGAGCTGTGATGCCATGGCACTCTACCCAGGGGGATAGCTTGAGGCTCCGTCTCAAAAAAAAAAAAAAGAATCTAAGACCAACCAGAGCAAGAGTGAAACCCCTTCTCTACTAAAAATGGTAAAATTAGCCAGGTATGGTGGCACACCTCTGTAATCCTAGCTACTGTAATCCCAGCTACTTGGTAGACTGAGGCAAGGGGATTGCGTGAGACCAAGAGTTTGAGGTTGCTGTGAAATAAGCTGACGCTGCTGCACTCTAGCCCAGGTGGCAGAGCAAGATTCTGTCTCAAAAAAAAAAAAAAGTACCTATGATTCAGAGTTCTGTCTGTTCCCCTGTTAGTGAGGAGATGGCCCTGCCATTTACCAGCTGTGTGTCTGTGAGTAGGTAGCTTGGCTTCTCTGGGCCAGTTTTTTCACAAGTAAAACCAGGCCAATCATAGCCGCTCCCCAACCCCTGTGCCTTGTGTGGGGCTTTTGCTTCAGGGATGAGGGTTTCTCTTCTTTCAGGAACAGGCCTTTGAGAGCAGCCAGAAGTACAAAGAGGGGAAGTACATCATTGAACTCAACCACATGATCAAAGACAACGGCTGGGACTGACCTCTGCTCCAGGCGCATGTGGCTCCAACCCGGCCTGGCCGCCAGGGGGCGCCACTGGCTTCTCTCCGCCCGAAGGGAGCCCTGGACCCTCAAGGCCCCTGCAGAGGAAGGACCCCAGCTCCTGTATATATATTTTATTGCATGCACTGTGACCTTGGGGGGAGATCAGAAGGGGGACAACACCCCCGCACTCCTTGCGATCTGGCTGGCTTGGATCTCGTTTTTAACCCCTTCCTGTCTCGCCTGCCCTATAGATATGGCCTGTGTGCTGCTCTCTTGGCCCCAGTGCACCATCTGCTCTGTGAACTACTCCCACCAGGCCCCTTTTGCCCCACGCGTGTCTGTTCCCCACGTTCTGTAGCGTTTGTACATAATAAAACAATGGAGTGGAGACAGCCCCAGGCTCACATGGAATCGGGAACAGGGAACTCAAACGTACATTCCTGCCCCTATCGACCTGCTCGCGGTTCTGCGCCCTAGCGAAGAACAGGGTAGACACGGCCGCCCAAGCTGGGTGTCTGGGAACCAGGACGGGTCTCACAGCTAATGGAAATTCTCGCGCCCATGCTGGCTCTCTAGGCTTTGACCTCGACTCATCTATGTCTTCTCGGCCTCAGCCTTTGGCCGCCGCCTAGGTACAGCTCTCCCGGTAGGCGAGCGCGCCGCCGGGTCAGCTGCCCAAACTACGACTCCCAGCGGCCCCCGGCACGGCCCTTCGGCCTCTCCAGGCGAGCTTCGCCGCTGGGCCTACTGGGAAGTGTAGTTCTCCGGGTTCCCTGGCGCGGGACCTCTGGGAAACACTGGCGCAAGATGCCAGACTGTCGAGCCGTGCGCGTCTCTAAACTTTTGAGACTTAGCCCATGGTGGAGGTTTTCAGAATGGAAACTGGGGGAAACTCCAGGGTTTGGGCCTTTGCCGCAGACTCCTCGAGGCCCTGAATGCCCCGCGTAATCAGCTCAGGCCGCGTCCCTCCAGCACTGCACTTTCCCTCCACTTAGGCTTCTGCCCTCCAAGGCTGGTCCTTAAGTGAAGGGGGGTGGGGAGAGGTTCACCTGCCAGAAAGCCTGGGGCGCCAGGATCTATTCCAGGACTCCAGGTTACGTCCCAGGGTCCAGGCCCCGCCCTCCAGCTTATCCCTTGCCGGGGCTCCCCCCGTGGGAACGGGGACCAGCTGGCCGGAAGCGCCAAACTGCGTCCCTGTCCGAGCCCCGGGGATCAATCAGGCCGAGGAGTTAATTATGTAATGAGGGGGCAGGGGGTCGGAGCTAATGAAGCCGCCCTGGGGGGGGGGGCGGTTAAGGAGGAGGGGAAGATACCCAGGTATCCGGCCCTCTCTTGGACCCCATCGAGGCCCCAGGGGTCTCCACCCCAGCCCAACTCCAGGGCCCCAAAGAGGGAGGGGCTGTGATCCTAGGTCTGGAAGGGGCTGAGCTGTGAGCTATAAAGGGGGCATCTCTCAGCACTGGGGGACTTTAGGCAGCAGGACCTCAGGCCACAGGGAACTACAACATGTACCATCCACGAGAGTTGTACCCTTCCCTGGGGGCTGGCTACTGCCTGGGGCACCCCCAGCCCGCGGCAGACTCTAGCTTCCCGCCTGCCCTGGCGGAAGGCTACCGCTACCCGGGTGAGCATTGAGACCAGCTCCTTGGGTAGGAGTTTGGGGTTGTTGTGGCTCTCCCCTGGCTCCTCATTCTTCCTCCATCTCCAGATTTGGACACCCCCAAACTGGATTGCTTCCTCTCCGGAATTGAGGCTGCTCCCCGCACTCTGGCTGCCCCCCCACCTCTACCCCTTGTGCCCCCAGCCATGGGCACTGAACTGGCACCATCAGAGGCCCTCCATTCACTCCCTGGGGTCAGCCTGAGCCTGGAGAACCAAGAGCTGTGGAAGGAGTTCAGCTCTGTGGGAACAGAGATGATCATCACCAAAGCTGGGAGGTGAGGGGCTGGCTAGGATCAGTGTCGCTGGTGGGGGTCTCTTGGGGAAGACAGAATTCTTGGGATGGGGCTAGGTCTGGGAGTTTTCCTGAGGTCTGGGGCTCTACCTAAGTTCAGAATCTGAATATGGCCTGGAACAGGATTTACTCTGTGGCTGGAATCAGAGTCATTCTGTGGCAATAGTCAAGGGTCAGTCTGTGGAGTCTGTGGCTGGGTTTAGGGACCACTCTATGTCAAGGGTCAAAGGTCAGTCTACCAGGTTCAATAAGTCTGGCTGGGTTATATATAGGTTAGTGTGTGTGGCCTACATCATGGGTCAGTCTGGGCCTGGCCTTAGGATTCAGACTGACTGGGGTCAAGGGCCAGCCAGTGACCAGAATGAGGAAAACCTGGCCAGGATCAGGATTTGGTATGTGACTGAATAGGAGTCAGTATATGATCAGGTACTGGGTTAGCTAGAGATAGGGATGTGGTCAGTGTGTGGCCTATGTCAAGGGGAAGGAGCTCAGGCCCTAGCACGATAAGTTCCCTGTCCCACTAAAGGCAGAGAATGTTTTTTCTGAAACAAATTTGTCTAATAGCTGCAGAGTCAGATGCTACAGATCAGTTGAGGAGACCAGAGTAGGCTCCTGGCAAGATTTCAGAGAGAAATTTAGTCACCACTGCATATGGGCTTTGAGGGTCTAGAAATCAGGAGTCCTTACCTGCTGTGTGACCCTGGTCAGATCACCTAACTTGCCTGTCCTGTTTCCCTATATGTAAAGTGGGATGAGACAACTTTCCAGCCCTCTGGGTTTAAATTCTACCTCCCTTGGGGTTTCTCTGACAGCACTGGGAGCCTGTTGCAGTGCGCCTTTGCTGGTGCTATGGCCACACTAGGCCTCTCTGTTCCCCTCCCCTGTGCAGGCGCATGTTCCCTGCTTGTCGAGTGTCAGTCACCGGCCTGGACCCTGAGGCCCGCTATCTATTTCTTTTGGATGTGGTTCCAGTGGATGGGGCTCGCTACCGCTGGCAGGGCCGGCGCTGGGAGCCCAGTGGTAAGGCAGAACCCCGCCTACCTGACCGAGTCTATATTCACCCTGACTCTCCTGCCACTGGTAGTCACTGGATGCGGCAACCTGTGTCCTTCCATCGTGTCAAGCTCACCAACAGCACACTGGACCCCCATGGCCATGTGAGGCCCAGGCTGGGACACCAGAATAGGGGCCAGGGGTGGTGCTTAAATGGGAGACCGAGGGTGAGGTGCAGGGCAGGGAGTCACTCCCATTTCTTCCCTCCTAGCTGATCTTGCACTCCATGCACAAGTACCAACCCCGCATACATCTGGTGAGGGCAGCCCAGCTTTGCAGCCAACACTGGGGGGGCGTGGCTTCCTTCCGTTTCCCAGAAACCACATTCATCTCTGTGACAGCCTACCAGAACCCACGGGTGAGTGACCCTGCTTGAGGGGGTGTGGTGCCCTGCCCAGGCCACAGGAGCTTTGACCCTGGGTGTGTGCCCCCAGATCACACAACTGAAGATTGCAGCCAATCCCTTTGCCAAAGGCTTCCGGGAGAACGGCAGAAACTGTAAGAGGTGGGCCTTGTTCATTCACTCATTCACTCAACAAATGTTTATTAATCATTCACTAAGCTCCAGGCACTGTGCTGGATTCAGGAATGCAGTGGTAAGTAAAAACATTTATTCACTCATTGAATCAACAAATACTTAGTGCCTGTTAGGTGCCAGTTACAGTTCTAGGGACTGGAGATAGATACATCAGGAGACAAAGCAACCAAAATCCCTGTCCTCATGGGACTGACATACACAAATAAACAAGAGAAATAAAAATGCTATGTTAAGAATACATTCTAAAGAGACAACTAAAACGGGGAGGGAGGACAATAGGAAGGACTGGGTGAAGTATTAGATAAGAGTCCAAAGGAAGAGGACATTTGGGGAAAGACCTGAAGAAGTAAGGGAGGGAGCCAGAGTGTGCTCTGGGTGTGCTGTGGCGTGGGACCAGCATGAGCAAGGACCCCAAGCAGGTGGACCATGCCTGCAGCATCACTGGAGTAAGCCAAGGAGGGAATGGGAAGCCAGATAACACTAGGTTTGTAAGGACTTGAGCCTCTGTTTTGAGTACAGCCCCTCAGAGTTGGCCTCTGTCCTTAACGAGCCTCCAATCTGTCAAAGAAGATAGACATTAATCAGAGGGTCATCCTATCAAATATAAAACCAGAAACATGATAAATGTTTTGAGAGAAGGGTGTATGGCACTCTTGGAGGCCAGGGAGAACTTCCTTGAGGAAGCTGTACTTGAACTGAGAATAGAAAAATGAGTTAAGAGGTTAGGGGGGAGACAGAAGAGTTTAGAGAGAGGCTGAAAGACTGCTAGTGGAGGTGGGCAGAGATGAGCTGGGGTCAGAGTGTGCCCTGGCCTTGCAGCTTGGGAAGGAGTTTCCACTGATTCTAAGAACAAGAGGAAAACATGGGCAAACTTAAGTGGGGACTAAATCCCAGCTCTGCCACTTTCTAGTTATTTAATTTTTTGGCCTTCAGTTCCTTCATCTGTAAAATGGGTCTGAGGCATACATGGTAGGGTCTGTGGGAGGGTGAAATTTGCGGCACCTGGCAAGTACTCTTATTACCACCATCATCATCATCACCATCATCGTCATCATCATCACCATCACTATTCCCCAGGGAGCGAGATGCCCGTGTGAAGAGGAAACTGCGGGGCCCAGAGCCAGTAACCACAGAGGCCTATGGAAGTGGAGGTGAGGGTAGTCCCATTGGCATTCAGGCCTGAGACACCAATCCTCCCTAGCCCAACCTGTCCCTCTGTCTCCTCAGATGCACCAGGTGGTCCCTGTGACTCCACCTTGGGTGGGGACATTCGTGAGACAGACCCAGATCAGGCCCCAGCCCCCCGGGAAGCTGCCCCTGCCCCAGGTCCCCCCTGTGGTGGCCCCAGTGCTGAGGCATACCTCCTGCACCCTGCGGCTTTCCATGGGGCGCCCAGTCACCTTCCAACCAGGTGAGTGGGACAAGGGCACAGGGATGGGCTGTCCCAGGGTGGGGGCTCTTTCCCCTGTTCTGATCTCTCTTTCTTTAGGAACCCCAGCTTCCCAGAGGCTCCAGATTCTGGGCGCCCAAGCCCCTACTCAGCTTCATTCCTGGAGCTGCAGCCAGGACCAGGGGGCTCAGGGTACCCAGCAGCTCCCCCTCCAGCATCCTTTGCCCAGCACTTCCTCCAAGGGAGCCCCTTCCCCCTACCATACCCTGTGTCTGGGAGTTACCTAGATGTGGGTTCCAAGCATATGTACTGAGCCACTGCTCAGCCTCCCTCCACCTCCCATCACAAACCTCCAGTTCCCTTCCCACCCACCCGAGTCCCCTCACATCCACTGGCTCCATCCCCCACACCAAATGGCAGCCTTGGGTCTGCCCCCCCACTTCACACCTTGATTTCACTCCCACCCCCCTCTGGCTTCAAAGCTTAGGCTGGGCTGCTGAAAGTCCAGCTGGGGCCAGCTTCCCCTTCCCTGCTCTCACCTTGGTGTGAATGGAGAGGGGGCTCTGCCTGGCCAAATGGAGCCACAGACCAGCATCCCTACCTCCTGGCCCTATTTGGCTCAGGCAGGTTCTATCCCCTCATGAATGGTGCAAGCCACACCAGTCTGTTGTTCTCAGAACCAGAGTATTTTTGTTAATAAAACTCAATAGTGCTCAGGAAACACTGGAGTAATGGTGTTTGGCCCTGGGTGGGCCTGGGTGAGCAAAGGCTTTATGGGGAGACCCAGGCCCAGATCCAGACCTCCCAGTTTGCAGCTGCTTGATCTTGTGCACATAAATCAGCTTTGGGTCTGCTTCCTCAGCAAGAAAGATGGGGAATCTGGATCTCATAACATAGAAGTCTGGAGAATTAAGTAAGCTGCCTAGGAGAACCTAGCCCTCTAGCTAGCACTGAGGAAGGCTTTAGGGAAGTTACTGGATGGGCCCAGGAACCTGAGGCTGTGAAAGCCCCAAAGTCCCAGCCCATCAACCCTGCATGTCCCCAACCAAGTCTGACATAAACCCAAAGACTATTTTTCTTCTTTTATTAGAATTTTTTTTCATCTTTTCTCAAAATTTTTATCTAAAAACAGACCAAAAAAAAAAAAAAAAAAAAAAGAAGGAAAAAAAGAAAAACAAAAATTATTGGAAACTTCATGGTTCAAGTGGGGAGAAAGGAGAGGAGGATGGAGCTAAGGCCCCAAGCCTCTCCAGAGAAAGTCCTCACCCTTGAAGTGCCCTCTGGGGGGCAGAGCAGAGCCAGGGACAGCCCCTCACCCAGCCTCCGTCTGGGGAAGAGGGCAGAGTCACAGTGGTCCGAGGGCCAGAAGGGCTGGAGGGGGTAGGGACAAAGGGGTCACAGGAAATAGTCGGCCACGGGCTTCTTGGAGGGGATGCCCCGTGTTTCTTGGGGAGCAGCCTCGAAGATGATGAAATCTTTCTGGAGATGTTCATCCAGCTCCAAGATGGCTGCCACATTTCCACATCTGGAAAGAGGGGCAGTGGTGTTAGGAATTGATCATCTTGGATCCCCATTCCCATCTGGTCCAACCAGCTCACCGGTAGCAGTAGTTGGGTGCCGACCACACAGTAAGCACGGTCTCATTGAAGTGCCACTTGTAACCTTCCATCACCAGTTGATGGGCCCGACAGATCATGTCAATGTCGTTGGCTGCATTGAACTGGGCCACCACATCACTGCCAAATAGATAGCCGGCCCCACGGGGGCTCACACCCCAGCCTGTTGTGTCTGATGAGAAAATAAGGTAGGGATGGGGAGAGGACATCTTCAACGCTTCTCTGGTTGCCCACTGCCCTTTGAAGGTCAAAAGCCTATCCTCCTCCCTCTTCAATAATAAGCCCATAGGATAGGAACATGGGGCCTAAATATGGTCTGGGAGATTCTGGGGGCCAGGATGGCAAATGCTGGGCAGACAGGCTCCAGAGGAGAAAACACCGATGACTGGGGCCACTTCATAATCATAGTGATCATATGATTTCCTGTCCAAACAGGCACACAGGTGAGTAAAGGAGGCACACATTAGCATGCCAGGATGTGAGGTCACCCCCTACCATAACCAGGCAGCCTGGGAGTGGCAGTGATGGAGTAGAGGCTGTGTGTGTGAATGCATGTGAGAGTGAGATAGAAGCCTTGGATTGATCCTTGGGAGATCTGGCTTATCTCAGCTCAGTCCCATACTATTGAGAAGACTTGCAAAATGAGGGGGCCCCAGGGGGCTATCATTCCGGGAGTCTGACCTCTGAAGAAGCTGCTGTCACGTTCTGAGCCCCTTCGCTTTCAGGAGCCAATGACCTGGTCCTCAACAGCCCTCTGAGCCATGATATGCACGCTCCAGGCCATTCTCTGAGCTTGATGCAGGCCTCCCTGCTCCTCCTCGAGGGTTGCAGCCAGTTGGCAGGTCAAGGGCGGAAGCCAGTGAAGACCAGCCCTGCTCCCGCTCTTCCCCAACCCCCCAGCCTGAGTCTCTTCATGGCACTTGATTTAATCAGTCTTGACAAATGAAGGGTGAAGCCATCTTGCCCCTGCCCACCTGCCCTCACCTTCAGGGTCGGACCAGAGGAGGTCGCACATGGGCCCATCGTGAGGCACTTCTTGTTTTCGGTCAATAGTCCGGATCTGGTCCAAGGTCTGGATGGAAGGGGAAAGGCCCCCGTGTACACAAAAGATCTGCCGGAAGAACAAGAAAGAGGGAAGGGGCTGAGGCCCAGAGCTTCCCCACCTCTCCCAGCCCCATGCAGCCCCAGACTGGCCTACCTTGCCATCAATGATGGCTGACAGGCTGAGGTAGTCAAAGATCTCAGTGCAATAGCGCCACACAGTCACTGAGCCGTATTTGCGCAGGCACTCATCATAGAAGCCGTAGACCTGGGTGATCTGGCGGCTCTCATGGTTACCGCGGATCAGGGTGATGCGGTCAGGATAGCGAACCTGGGGGAGCCACCAAGCAGGGAAGCAGGGCTGGGCCCAGGCTCTGTACCTCCACCCATGCCCTAAATCTCAAAACCCTGCCCTGGTCCAGGCTTGTGTCATCTCTTGCCTGACTCCTGTGGCATCAGCCACCTCACAGGCCCCCAGTCCCTCCTCCAGAGAATGCAGGCCCACCCCCTCCCCATCAACTACAAATCTAATGGCTTCTACTTCACCCACCAAATACAGACAAGTCCTTAGCTAGATACACCAGGCCCCTTACCAACTTTCCTACAGAGGGATACTATACCAAGTTGTTGTGAATGCAGCATGCGTCTATTCCCTCCCCTAGGCTGCTGCCCAGCAGCCTCTCTCCAGCAGCCCAATCAGGCAGCCCAAGTCAAGGGAACTGGGCTGACCACCCTGCCAAGCAGAACTGGCCCATCACCAGCAGCAAAGCTCCAAGTTGGGATGGCTTAGAGACACAGGTAGAAAGGAAGCAGATAGGCCAGAACTGAGGTGTAGGGTCCAGGAAAGTCAGGGGTTCTTACCTTAAGTGCCAACAGCAGAAGGAACGTTTCAACACTGTAGAAGCCACGGTCCACAAAGTCCCCCATAAAAAGATAGTTGGTCTCAGGTACATCACCACCCACCTAGGGGGAAGAAGGTTCTGCTTGGTTCTAAATCACCCTCTACCCACTGTGGTGGCCCATTTTCCGGTCTAGTGAGGCCCTTCTTTCACAACGGGCCCATGTGACTAGGGGCCACTTGCCCCTACTCTACTCACTAAATCAAGGCTTCCGCTTTCCATTAAAGGGGCCTTCCAGTCACCCCCCATCACATTCCCCAGTTTTTTCCCCACTCACTCTGAATAGCTCCTTGAGGTCATAGAATTGTCCATGGATGTCACCACATACCTGAATAGTAAGAAGGTAGGTTGGAACTCTCACAGTGGAAAGCCTTTGTTCCCAAGAACTGTCTTCTAAAACACCTGCTGCTTTAGGAGACTCATCACTCTTGGTTATGCCTTTACTTCACAGGGCCAAAATTCTGCTCTTCTACTACAAGTCAGCTTGGTCTGGAATCACCCACCACCCCACACTGAGTGCCAACTACTCTGTAAGCAAATGCTGAAGGTAAGTCCTTCTAGTTAGACCTGCAGTACCTGGAGGACCTGGTCCATTCCTTCCTCCCCCTAAGGTACCCAGAATAAAGTTATCAATGCAGAGGTCTAGAAACATGTACATAGAATCATTCATAAAATTAAGAATAATCCTTCTTCCCTGGCCAAGAGTCTCCCCATCATAAAATCAGAAGACCTTTCCTATGACATCCATTTCCTACAGCAGGGTTCCCTTGAAGATGGGGGTGGAGAAAGATATAAGGAGTGTTCCAGGCTCCTGAGAAAGAGTAGGGAACTCATAGAGCCCATGAGACTAAGGAAAGTCCATGTGGCTAAAAGACCAAGCCAGGCTTGGTAGAGACATAGGATACTCACTGTGACTGGCGAGTCCACCCTCTGCACGTTGCTCTCCTCTACCAAGATCTCTCTGGAGACAGGAGAAGACTAGGGTCACCACAGCCAGGTCAACCCAGCCTAATTCCTGACTCTTTTTTTTTTTGGAGGGGTCCTTGAACCTCCACAGGGCAGGGATGAAGTGTGTAATTTTCCCCAGAATAGGATGACCATGGCCCTCCACTGCTCAACACCCCTCCATGGTTCCCTGTTACCAAAAGGACAAAGTTCATGTTCTTATCTTAGTATTTAAGTCCTTTTAAGTAGGCTGTGATTTCTGCAGCCTTGACACCACCTACTGCTCCCTCTGGCACTTAGCACTTGTTCCTGGAAAGTGGATCTCTTCTTCCTCTTCTCCACATAGAGCCCTCTACTTCCTAGGGCACTCCCCAAGCCTATGCCCTTGGCTGAGCTCTCACGTTACTATCACCAATCACAGGGCCTTCTCCCATACTGTCCAGACAACAGTGGGGCCCAGTGCAGGACAACCACCAGATTCACCTTCAAAGTAATGCATAGTTGTTATGTTTTAATATTTCTTTACAGATAGTGGAGACTTTTGAGACAGGGTCTCATACTACCTGGGGTAGAATGCAGTGGCATCATCACAGCTCATAGCAACTTCAAATGCCTAGGTTCAAGCAATCCTCCTGCCTCAGCCTCCCAAGTAGCTGGGAGTACAGCACATGCCACTGAACTTAGCTAATTACTGTGCTTTTTGTAGAGATGGGGGTCTCACTCTTGAGCTCCTGGCCTCAAGTGATCCTCTTACCTTGGCCTCCAAAAGTGCTAGGATTTCAGGTATGAGCCATTGTGTCTGGCCCATGATTTTATTTCTCCTTGTGCTACAGTCTACTTTTACTTGAGTGAGCATCAGATAAAATCATGTTCTTAGTTAAGACACCCAATTTAAGCAGCACTACATTTCCAAATTTTGTTCCAGTGAAGACAGCAGCAGAGAGTATTCAAACTCATACCATGTGCCTGAACTGTTATCAAGAGCTCTGTGTGGATGTGTGCCACTGAACAACCATTTCAAAGGCGGGTACTGTGATGATTCCAGTGCACAGAAGAAGAAACTGAAGCACAGGAGGCTGCTGGCTTGGCCAATCACGCAGGTGGGATTTGAACCAGAGCAGCCTGTCTCCAGGGCCTGACTCTATCGAACTATTCTGATGTGGAAAGCCCAAGCACTTGCCCGGCCCCCATTCTTTTTGCCAGTCTCTTCCCTTAGACTCTGAGTTCCCTGAGCTCAGCCCACAAGATTCACTTATGTCCCTTTGCTCCAACAAAGGCAGCATGGAGGTCTGCCTTAGCTGTCTGGAAACAGGAGACATTAGGGGTGGGGTCCAAGAGGCCGTTCAGTGACTAGGCTCCCCTATCTGTACTGTACCTTGTTCTGAACATCCTTACACATCAACTGCTTACAAGGACTTTTCCAATAAATGGAGTGTGGGGGCTGTGTGGGGTCATTTTCGTCTGACATAAAGAAACCAAGGCTTGGCTCGGCTCCTGTGGCTCAGTCGGCTAAGGCGCCAGCCACCTACACCTAAGGTGGCGGGTTCGAATCCCCAGCCCGGACCCGCCAAAACAACAATGATGACTGCAACCAAAAAATGGCCGGGCATTGTGGCGGGCGCCTGTGGTCCCAGCTACTTGAGAGGCTGAGGCAGGAGACTCGCTTGAGCCCAGGAGTTGGAGGTTGCTGTGAGCTGTGATGCCATAGCACTCTACCCAGGGGGATAGCTTGAGGCTCCGCCTCAAAAAAAAAAAAGAAAC
>CAUYQV010075345.1:0-34823 GCA_963574575.1 Galagoides demidoff | reverse complement strand
CCAGCCACATACACCTAAGGTGGCGGGTTCGAATCCCCAGCCTGGGCCCGCCAAACAACAATGATGGCTGCAACCAAAAAATGGCTGGGTGTTGTGGCGGGCGCCTATGGTCCCAGCTACTTGGGAGGCTGAGGCAGGAGACTCGCTTGAGCCCAGGAGTTGGAGGTTGCTATGAGCTGTGATGCCAAGGCACTCTACCCAGGGGGATAGCTTGAGGCTCTGTCTCTAAAAAAAAAAAAAAAAAAAAGAATAGAAAAGAAAAAAATGGGTAGATTGGAACAGGTGGTAGAGGTCTCCCTTTTAATATCAGAAGAGCCAAGCCATAAGTGGGTGAGGAATAGCAACCTGAAGTCTCAGATCAGCTGGCAAAATCCAACAGTTTCCTTCTATTGACTTAGATAATTAAGAGGTACAGAGCTTATTAGTTCACAGCAGCCCAACTGAAGAGGTACTGCTACTCCTCCTATCCTCATAGATGACAAAATCAGGTGAATTTTTCTAGAATCACATCATGAATCACTTGCAAAACCAGAATTTAAGCCCACTTTGCTTAACCTAGAGCCACGTGGAGATGTCAGGCACTCCAAGTTCTTGAAATCCAGACACCAGAGATCAAGTTCTTGAAATCCTGAATCCTATGAAATGACAACATTTCTCAAGAAAAGAGTATACTTCCTGAGAAGTGGAAAGAAGAGCCCAAGGCAGACCGGCTTTGTCACAGAAGCCAGAAGACTACGTGAATTTATGCTGGGCAGACCAAGTGGTGTACAGAAGGCATCAGCGATGAGGGAACAATGAAATCAGAAGCACGGGGTAGAAAGGTGAAAGGTGATCTGGGTGTCATTAGATGCCAAAGTAAGAAGCTTTAGTAGTTGGGAAGGATGGAAAATAAAGTAGGACAGGTAGGGCTGAGTCTTGCAGAAATTTAAAGGCAGGCTAACTTTAGACTTGGTTTGGAAAGCATAAGGAGTCTAGCAGATGGTCAGTGTGGGGCATGTGTTAATAGTGGCAATTTAGTAAGATTTGGTGTCATGTTAGGTATGAAGGATAAGAGAAAGAAAACCCAGCAATGATCCACCAGTCATCTCAGTGAGATTCACAATGAGGTGTGGACTAGGATGGTGATAGAGGAAATATACAAGGTACAGCAGGTTCAAGATACCCTGAAAGAAGAAATGATAAAACTGAACTGAGAGATATAAGGTTCACTTCAGAGCCATCAAAAGAACAGTATTTAAAGGCGGAGTGCAGTGGCTCACATCTATAATCCTAAGCAGTCTGGGAGGCAGAGGCGGGAGAATTGCCTAAGCTCACAGGTTCAAGACAAGCCTGAGCAAGAGCAAGAATTCCATCTCTAAAAAATAAAAATAAGAAAAAGTAGCTGGGTGTTCTGGCAGGTGCCTGAGGCCCCAGCTAATCAGGAAGCTGAGACAAGAGAATCACTTGAGCCTGAGTTTGAGGTTGCTATGAGGTATGATGCCACTAAACAGAGGATGACAAAGTCAGACTCTGTCTCAAAAACAAACAAATAAACAAACAAAAAAAACAAAGGCCTGTAGCTCAGTGGCTAGGGTGCCAGCCACATACATTGGAACTGCTGTGTTGGAATCCAGCCCGGGTCTGCCAAACAACAATGACAACTACAACCAAAAACTAGCCAGGCATTGTGGTGGGCACCTGTAGTCCCAGCTACTTGGGAGGCTGAGGCACGAGAATCACTTAACCCCAAGAGTTTGAGGGTGCTGTGAGCTGCGATGCCACAGCTCTCTACCCAGGGCAACATAGTGAGACTCTGTCTCAAATAAATAAATAAATAATAATCTCTGTATCTTGGAACTATAGAATAAATTCTTTAGCATGCATATTGTTATGAAACTTGACTGTTTAATAAAGTATTTTTAATGTTTTAGCTTATTTTTTAAATTCTGTTTTATAGTCTAACAAAATTATTTCATTTTTTGCTAAGAATTTCGTACAGTTCAGATGCTGATTTTTTTTGGCTAAAACATTTTGATGCTTCTTTGATTTCTTAGTTTAATTTAAAAATTAACTTTTGCCCTCACTCTTTTATGCTGGTCGTTTCTTCCTAAGTGAGTTTAAGCCACCTTTTATCTTACACTTTTTGATTTCTTTTCCTCACGTGTAATGCTTCTCAGACTGTTGGGCGTGCAGAGTAGTTACTGATCTAGTGATTAATTCAATGTTTAAAATAAAGTTTTATTTCTTAAATTATCAACAATTTTAAAACATCAGTTTTGTTTTTCCAATACTCTGGTTTATTTCCCTTCAGGATGTGATTCCATCAGGACAGAGCCTGCTGTATGTGATGTCGCGTCTGCTTTAAAACTAGCACAGTGTCTGGCAAAGGTTCAGAAAACATTCATTGAACCAATTAATGATTTATTTATTTGACTAAATCTTTTCTCTTTAAAAATAACGATTCCAGGGCTCTGAACATGTTAAGCTTTCCTAGAAAAGCAATTGTACACATTTTGTGTTTGCGTTTCCTTATACCGGAAGGAACCGCTGTGTATGTGAGTTTGTGTGTTTGCTTGTGTACGTGTGGGAGTACATGTGACTTGATTCTTCATGTCACTAGAGAAGTGCCTGCTTCTGAAGCTTGACTCCAGCTATCCAGGAAAGCGGGAGACGAGACAGGGTGGCAGGTATCATCAGGAGAGATGGTGGCAGAGTCCCAGAAAAGAAAGGCCAGGGTCTGTCACAGCTCCTGTGCTGAATTCAGAAGTCACCATCTAAAATCAAATCTTTCATTTCAAAACACCAATAATAGAAGGAAAAGAATTATAAAAATATGAAGGATTTGTGTACTTTCCTGTATGTGGGATATACAACAAAACTTTTAAAAAATATTGATGATAGTAGAATACACACATAATTTATTTCTGAAAATTGCTCAGATATAAAAAGATTTTACGAATTAAAAATGATCTATGAACCCATCTGATAAACATTGGGGCAGAGGAAACTAGCCACGATGACAGACACATTTTAAGAAAGATTTTAGATTTTGTTTCTCCCTGGAGACGACATCTATGTTGAAATTATACTAACCCACTGCCCTTTACTTTCAGAAACACAGACTGCCTTGTGATCAAGGAGGTGCTTCATCAGCTGAAATGGTCATGCTCATCTAGAGTCCAAGTGATGCTGATCTAAACCCAGGACAATGTGTAATTTGGCTTCCGTTTCTATAATACTTTCAACTAAGTACTGGACAGCAAACTCAGATCCCACCAGAAAATAATAGATTTTGTTTCTCAAGGACTTTTTTTGCCAGAAGAACAAATCATCTTTTTGTTACCTCCAGGTAATGATAAACTACAGCATGTGCATAGATGCACAAACATGCATTTGTATAGCTCAGGTTTGAAACCCCATAATCTTATAATTTAACCAAAATTTGGGCACTTTCCTATTCCTTAGCAGAAAGTAAAAGAAAAGATCTTGCAAAACTTTAATATTTGTGGTTCCTGTGATCATTATCCAATGAGGCCTACAGAACTCTAAATATACCTAAACCACAGCTATTGAGTAAAACTATTTAACAGAATATTTTCTGCAATGTTTTTTCAGGAAACCATCCCCACCACAGATAGTTCTCAGCATCAGATTTTTAGTTTACTTAAACCCAGATTAAAGATCGGTGATGGTTCTGATTAACCATTTACAGTTACTCTATAATTGTAAATGGTTAATCAAATTCACTGCAGAATTCAAAGGCTTACCCTTTGACTTAATGTACTGCTCTGAACTCAAGAATTCTCTACTCAGGCAGCAGAACATCTTTAATTGGCACTCTCGAGGCCAATGGCCGTGTGGCCACTTGAATAAATTCCAGGAACATTAGCCTCTGAAAATAGTCTTTGTTTTATTTTCAAATGCTTTCTTCCAAATTGGGCTTTAGAATTTTTTTTCTTCTATTTCACTTATACAGTGAAGATAGCTGTGCTCTAAATAATAGCCTCAACCATATTTTAAATAAGTGGGCTAAAGAGGGATTCTCCGTCAGAAATGAACTTATGACCCTATCAATTAAAACAAAAAAAGCCGCAGTGAATGTACAAGATAAAGATTGAGCCACAGCTTGCAGACAGACAAGAGGGGAGTGCGGAGGGGAGAGATTTCAGATCGAGTTTGTGTTTCTGTATTATTTTGGACTGTATATGGTCTCACATTTGTGTAAGCTTTTGGATGTTCACAGAGTCTAAAACTCCTCAGCCCTAGATGCAGATTTGGCTCAGCAGAAAAACGTCTGCACCTCGGCGACCTTTCTGGATTAGCTGATACATACTGAGCCTTTCTCAAAGCTTCAAGTGACTCCATCACCATGACTCCCCTGGCCTCTTCTGACCGGCTGAAGCATTTGGTTGGACCTTGCTGTGTCTTTTGGCCGCAACTTAATCATTTGGGATGGAACAGTCTGGGAAGAGCTGTAAAGTACCCTGATTTGTTCTGCAGCAAGAGACAGCTTCCTGGACTCAGAGCTGAACTGAGTGTGTTTGGTAGTGGAGGGAAGATCTCTCTGATGAGGCCAGGGGTAGAGGGTGAGGCACGAAGGCCGACCAGCAGAGGCTGAGAACCAAAGCAGTAATTGGAGTTCCCATCCTTTTGAATGCAGAGATAGGTAGAGAAATCAAATGGTAGCTTACTTTTTCTTTCTTTTCTTTTCTTTTTAATTTTGCAGTCAAAGATATATTAAAAAATGAAGAAAAGCCAGAACGGGATTTCACAAATTGTGGCCTATTTAAATATTTACATTTAAACAAAAGAAAACCACTTCACACATATGAAAATCCCATATAATTGTACCATTCACGAGGTAATTACAGGATTCACAACAACAAGCCTGGTCTAGGTGGGTAATGGCCCACAGAGACCTCCATGGGGGTCAGGACAGGCAGCAGGGAGCCAATGTCAGGCCTCATGAGCACACAGGTTTCTGTATTTCCTCAATCAAGGACACAAGAGACTGCTGGGGAGGGAGGTATCAGGATGGGATGGGGCAGCACCCATCTCTGAAAGGTTTTGATGTTAAAAAACAGCCCTCAGGGAAACAGGGCTCTGGGTCAGTGATTTTTTTTTTTTTAACACTTTGTAAAGGATCTACAGCAAGATAATTAAGTCTTAATTTGTGTGTGAGAGAGAGTATGTGTGTGTGTGTGTGTGTGTGTGTATTTCCCTCATTGTATTTTGTTTTCTCTTCCATACCAAGAAAGTGACAAGTTTTTGCTCCTTTAAAGGTAGAAGTAGTTGATCCTGGGGGAGTGACGGGCCATCACTAGAATGGAAATGTGTCTGGGAGCCCTTGAGTATCAGGGACATCTGCTTGGCACCTGCAAGATACCCGAGAATGGTGTGTGGTCCTCGGAGGGGAATTGCTGTGTGGTCCCCTTGGCTGTCTAGACCCAAGAACCTGCCACCAGCTGCTATAAGTGTGCTGTGCCCACGGTGGCTTGGGATCCACTGAGCCATGTCAGGACTCACACCAGCTTGTATCAAAGTGTGTCAGCAGTGAGCAGGGTGATGCAGGCCAGAGTGTTCTCATGAAATGCTTTGCGTAAGACATCTAGAAATTGGCATGGTCCTAGGGAATAGATGACAGGGCAGAAGTGGGGAGCCAGTAATATCAGATATGGAATTACTCAGCAGCCAGGTGGAATGGAGATGCACAATCAGAATTACACTTAATTTAATTTTGAAAAAAGGTCATGTGACGTTTCTTCCATCTTCATCTGATGGCCGACTAAGTATAGGCATCACAGAGCTATATACATTTTATTTGAAGTACACCTTATTTGGAGGTCCAAAGTGAAAAACGGATTAAAAATTAAAACCTTTCAAACTGAAATGGACTCTAAAGCCTAAAGTTCTATCTCATTTCCCCAAACATTACCCACGAGGCTTTCTGGAGACCTTGCAGTTCGATGAAGGTCTCTGGGATTCCATGGAGCACACTTAGAAAACTACTATTCTACTTTGAATCCATCAGTAGAGAACTGATGATGGCCCTAAAACTAACACTAATAAAAATACTGTTCTACAGTTTAAAAAGCACTTGTGTGTGTGTTATTTCATTTAATATCTGAAATACCTTGAAATAGATAAGGTAAATATCCAAATTCTTAAGACAAAGCTACTTCTCCTGAGGACAGTGCCAGTAAGTTTGGCGCCTATTTCTGTTGATAATTTTTTAATTTGGGAAAACAAAACAGTATATAAAAAGTACTGGGGAGACATAAGAAACATTTATGATCTAATCACCTGAAATGAATATTAACATTTCATTGTATTTGAGATATAATTAATTAAGAAATATAAAATTACAGATTAAAACTTTCCCTCTGTTTTCCTCCCTAGGAAGGAAGGCCTTTCCGTCTCCCCTGCAACCCCAGGAACCACTATAATTAATGTAGTGTGGGCTAGGAGCTTGTGTTATTTATAAATGATACCTAGAATTGTTTTGTAAATTTTAATTTACATAAATATCTTCTACCACAGAAGCTTGGGCTGTCACTCAACATCACATCATCTTTAACACCATTTCATAGTTTATCATTGGATTACACTGTAATGGATTAATCCTTCCTCCCACCAATGGGCCTTTGGGTGGTTTCTGACTGCCTATTATTATAAACAGTGCTACAAAAATAAACATGGCCATGACTGAAATAGTTTCCCTAGAGCAGACGATGATAGTTTATAGGTTAATGATGACTATAGTCAATTTTATTAGATTCTGCCACTTTGGTTTCTAAGTTACAATTCCTACGGGCAGTGAATGAAAGCTGTGATATATCTATGTTCTTAAAATCTGAGTTGCCAGATTTAATTTTAATTTAATTTTTAAAATTTCTTTACATGTAATGTGAGTTAAATAATATCATATTATTTCAATTTAATGGATTTCTCCATTCCTAATGAAGTGGAGCATGCTTTCATGATTTTTTTTTTTTTTTGAGACAGAGCCTCAAGCTATCCCCCTGGGCAGAGTGCCATGGCATCACAGCTCACAGCAACCTCCAACTCCTGGGCCCAAGCGAGTCTCCTGCCTCAGCCTCCCAAGTAGCTGGGACTACAGGTGCCCGCCACAACGCCCGCCCATTTTTTGGTTGTGGCCATCATTGTTGTTTGGCAGGCCCGGCTGGGGATTCGAACCCGCCACCTTAGGTGTACGTGGCTGGCGCCTTAGCTGATTGAGCCACAGGTGCCGAGCCCATGTTTTCATGTTTACTGGCCATGTGGGTTTCCTCTTCTAAATATCACCTATTTAAATTTTTTTGAAATTTCTTAGTTGGTTCTCATTTTCATTTCACTTCACTCATTCATTCTTTCATTCATTCATTTCTTCATGTATCTGTTCAATAATTTCTTATTAAGGACCTACCATATGCCAGGCCTGCTTCTAAAGGAGCCTGGTGGGTCCCTTCTCTGACAGACTTATATTCTACTGAGGAATACAAACAACCAAAATGTAGTAAGCAATAAGCATATACTGCAACATCAGATAATGATGACAGTTAGGAAGAAATACAACTTCAATGAAAAAGTAGAGACTAGTGGGCAGTGCCTGTAGCTCAGTGGGTAGGGTAACTGGCCACATGCATCAGGATTGGTGGGTTCAAACCCAGCCTGGCCTACTAAAAACAAAAAAAAAATATAGCCAGGTGTTGTAGTGGGCACCTATAGTACAAGCTACTCAGGAGGCTGAGGCAAGAGAATTGCTTAATCCCAAGTGTTGGAGGTTGCTGAGAGCTGTGATGCCATTGCAGTCTACTGAGGGCAACAAGTGAGACTCTGTCTCAATAATAATAAAAAAAGTAGAGAGTAGTGAGGAAGTGTGTATGCACCATATAAAAGAGGAGGTCAAAACTAAGAAGAGACTTGAAGAGAGAGAAAGGACTTTGGGAAGATTTAGTAGAAAAGTATTTCAGGGTTGGGAAACTGGAGCAAAGGTCATGAAGAATACCTTTTGAAGATCTGAGGAACACTAACTAATATAATTATTTTTTCCATTATCTACTATATTCTTCAATATCGCTTGCTAATTTCTTTAAAGTTTATGTATTTGAACAGGTACTGCATGCATGTGAATGTTTGTTATATGTTGTAATTGATTATATCTAACATCTGAGCCTGTATTTAAAGCCAGGTTTTCCAGTGCAAAATCTCTCATATTCTTCTTGTTTTATCATGCTACCCCTCTCAAATAACAATAAGAAATGCAGATCAAATATGTGGAAAATTATAATTAAAAGCATAAATTTACACAGGACTCTTTCATAAGAAATTCTCTGAAAATTTTTGAGCCTTTTCTAAGACTTTCATTTTCTTCCGTGTTATTCCACAGCCACTACAAATACTGGTGGTAGAATAATTTTAAACAAGTTTTGGCCTCCAACAATGACTTCTTTTTGAGGAAAAAGAAATTGATAGTTTCCCATCTTTTCCAAGAGGTCAAGAAGTGAGGTCCATTCATTTTGTTTTCTCTGTAACACCTTCTTGTTTTCTTCTTAAACAAACAAACAAAACCCATCTTCCATCTTTCTTCAGAATGCCTCAGCTTTTTGCCAGGACTAAACAAGTATCCTTTACTGAATACTATCATGTGATAGGCACTGTACACAGTACTTTCCATGCATAAGCTTCTTGAACTGTCCCAATAATTCTAGGAGAGTGTTTATGGTCATTTTTCCTATGTGGAACTCTGGCTGGGTTAAGTGACTTGCTCACTATCACACAGTTTGTAAGTGTTAGAGCTCGTATTTTAGCCAGACGTTTCTGATCTCAAGTGGCTATCGCTTAGCATTAAAGCAAAATGATCTACCCAAGAAGTTTGTGAGAATGACTCTGTTTTCTTTCATCTCGGAAAACCTCAGGGACACAGTTTTTGTTTCTACATGTGACAGAGCTTAATTTGGGCTCTAAAATATCCTTGATGCATAACATAAAATTGGTCCACAACTCACTTGGTTCTGGTGAACACACTCCAGCCTTACTTTGCCCTTATCGCTTCCTCTCCCCATCATCAGCCTCGTGCCTTCTCCACTCATTACTGCTGGAATCTCACTCTTAGTGAATATGGCCAACGTAGGCTCTTCATGAGTTAGCATAGCAGATGGTGACCCAAACACAGCAAACCAAAAGATTTGGGAACGTCCTGTCTCTTTTCGCTTATGAATCCAGAAACTTACAAATTGAGCACCGGAAGTGACCTCAGGAGATGACCTCATCCAGACATCTACCTTTGTCAGTTGTCAGACATTATCTCAAGTTTGATGATGAGGTAACTGGCACACTGTCAAATTATGTGACCAACTCCAGGTCATGCGCTAAGAAAGTGATGGTGAAGGCTGATAACCCAGTATAATGAGTATAATAAGCTTCTTTTACATGATAAGAGTCTTTCCTTAGGGTGTGGAGATATTTAAAAAATATTTAAGCTTTTATAACTCAGTTGTAAATTAAGGAAAAAATCACTGTGTATTTACAGGGTTGAGGGCAAAGACAGAAATACCAAAAATGGAGGCAGAGAGAGGATCTCAAAGGAAAGTAGAAGGATGCAGAAGATAAATTCTGCTGACTTCCTGCTTCGCACTTAATAAAATATAGTTTGCGTTTCCGATGGTGCCTTTCTGGAATTATACAATGATGGAGATGTGGAAAAAATGAAAGGAAGAAAGCAATGTATTAAACACCACACATTTGTTACTAATTTCATTTCCCCTTCAAGCAACCTAAGAAGTAGGAACAGGTTCCCAACCCCTTACCTAAAACCCTGTGGTTAGATGCCTCCCAGATTCAGACTTGTTCAGATTTTTAGGAAGTCAATGCAGAATATTTATCATAAATTACAAAGCATGCTCAAAAGTTATCTGCGATAGCATGCTGTAATCAAATATATTTGTATTTCTTTAGTCAAAAGTATGCATATCCTCATAAAGTGGGATTAAATGAAGAATATAAATAGCTTCACATCAGTTCAAGTAAGGTTTTGCAACCCTCCAAGTTCAGATAAGGTCAGGTTTTAACATCAAACAAGTTATAAAAAACAGATTCTGTTTTGGGAGATTTCTGGAATTTGAAATTGCTGATAAGGGATTGGGTATCTACATTAATATCCTGTATTCTTATCATATCACAAATGAAGAAATAGAGGCTTAGAGTTTAAGTAATTGTTGAAGTTCCCACAGTCTGATGCCAGAAATGGGACTGGAAATCAAAGTCCTCAATGTCACTGCCTCTATGGAGGGAGTTTCTTCTCTCAAGGAGGTGGTGAGTCAGCTTGCATGGGCAGGCTGAGGAGGCCATTTGTCTTTGTATTTTTATATCTTTCAGGACAGCTTACATGAGCATTATGCCCATGATGCACAGACTGAAGACCTACAAGTGAATGAATACTTGTTGTATGGATCTTTATGATGATATGTCATCTACATAAATGTGATATTTTTATTAATTTTGTAAGCAATGTTTAAACAACTTCTACATGCCAGTTATGGTGCTAGAACATAGTGGTAGTTCAAAAATAAGGAAGGCTTATTTCCTGCCCTCAGGAAGAAGAATAAAGCACACAAAGAGTTAATTATAATACAAAGTAGAGAACTAATAAGGTCAGAAGAAAACTATAATTAAACTTTCTAAACAGATAGTTCAAGGAGGGCTTTGGAGATGATCACTGAAGAAGGATGGGATTGGTGATGGAGGGAGGCCAGAAGAACAGCATTCCTTGTATAAAAGACATAATCAATCAAGACTAGTTGGCATTTTTCTTTTTCTTTCTTTTTTTTTAATGCATCATTAGAAGAATGGCATATATGGTGGCACATATTTTTTTCCCTAAACCTCTGAATAGTTTTCTTGAATTTTTAATGGACTTTGAGATATTGGCCTGGGGAAAGATTTTATGAAGAAGACTTCCATGGCAATTGCAACAACAACAATAATAAACAAATGAGATTTAATTAACCTGAAAAGCTTCTGTACAGCTAAAGTGACAGCAACCAAAGCAAATAGACAACCTTCAGAATGGAAAAAGATAGTTGCATATTATGAATGGGACAAAAGCTTGATAACTAGAATCTACAGAGAACTCAAATTAAGGAACAACAACAACAAAAGGCAACAGTCCCTGATATCTATGGGCAAGTGAGATGAATACAACCTTCTCTAAAGAAGACATATGAGTGGCTAATAAGCATATGAAAAAATGCTCATTGTCCCTAATTATCAGAGAAATACAAATCAAAACCACCCTGAGATATCACCTAACCCCAGTGAGAATGGCCCACATCACAAAGACCCAAAGCTGCAGATGCTGGCATGGTTGTGGAGAGAAGGGAACACTTTTACACTGCTGGTGAGACTGCAAACTAATACAACCTTTTTGGAAGGAAGTATGGAGAACCCTCAAAGAACTCAAACTAGATCTCCCATTTGATCCTGCAATCCCATTACTGGGCATCTACCCAGAAAAAAAAAAAAAATCATTTACCATAAAGACATTTGTACTAGACTGTTTGCTGGAGCTCAACTTACAATTACCAAATTGTGGAAACACCTAAATGCCCACCAATCCAGGAATGGATTAACAAGCTGTAGTATATGTATACCTCGGAATACGATACAGCCACTAAAAACGATAGTGACTTTACATCCTTTGTATTAATTTGGATGGAGTTGAAATACATTCTTCTTAGTAAAGCATCACAAGAATGGAGAAGCAAGAATCCAATGTACTGAATTCTGATATGAGGACAATTGATGCTAGTACATGGTGGGGGAAGGGGGATTGGGGAGGAGAGAGAGGGAAGAAGGAAGGGGGATGTGCAGCCACAGTGTGTGACACACCTCTTGGGGGCAGGACACTATTAATAGAGGGACTTTACCCAGCAAACACAAACAGTATAGTTTGGCTCACTGTACCCACAATGATTCCCCGACAATAAAAAAAGAAAAAAAAAAGAGAGAGAAAAAGAAATAAAGTGTGCATTTCAACTATTTTTAAGTAAATTTATAAAGTGTGTTATCATCATTACAATCCATATTTAAGACATTTCTATTACACAATAACATTTTCTTAAGCCCATTTGTAATCAGTTTCTGCTCCTATCCCTTAGCCCAGGCAAATATTGATCTACATTTAAGACTATACCACAATATCTTGATTACCATAGCTTTGTGATATACTTCCAAGTCAGGTAATCTTAGTCCTCCAACTTTTTTTTCTTTTTTAATATTGTATTGAATATTCTAGATTCTCTGAATTTAAGAATGAAAATTTCAATTTCTATTACAAAAGCCTTCTGGGATATTGATAAACATTACATTAAAGTCTATAGATTAATTTGGGGAGAGAAGTGGCATCATAAAAATATTAAGTTTTCAAATCCATGGAAATGAAAATTTTTCCATTTATTTATATCTTCAAATTTCTCAGCAATTTTGCACAGCTTTTTGGTATCTTAAATTTGTACTACTTTTGTTAAATTTATTCTTAATTTATTCACTCATTTGATACTATAGGAAACGAAATTGTTTAACTAATTTCACCTTTAGTTTTACCCTCTCTGGTATATAAAGTATAATTAATTTTTATAAGTATATTAATCTTGTGTCCAGGCATCAAAGAATGAATTAGAATTTGTTCCTTTTCTACATTCTGAAGGAGTTTGTTTAAAATTGATATATTTGTTTAAATACTTGTATATGCCAGAAAACCCCAGTGCAACCATCTTGACCTTGGCTTTGTGTGTGAGTGGGTGTAGGAATATTTTATATTTCTGATCTAACTTTTTAAACAATTACTGCTCTACTCAGATATTCTATTTCTTTTTGAGTCAGTAATGGTAATATATGTAGTTATTATGTATTCATTTATATAATCACATTTTTCTCTATTATGTTCCTATTATTTCCTTTGTTCCTACAAATATAATAAGGAAATTGTATTTGTAAGTTTTCTGCTGTCAGTAATAAAGTCTCTGCTTTGAACCTGATTTTGGTAATTACTATTTTTTTTCTTTTTTTTAGTCTCTTGGTTATTTTAGCTGTTTAGTCAATTTGTTGCTGTTTTCAAGAATCCCTTTTTTTATGTAATTGACTTTATTGCTTTTTCCTGTTCCATTGATTTCTATTTTAATCTTTATTCCCTTCTCTGTGCTTAGTTTGATTTTATTTTGTTCTTTTTCTAGTTTCTGAAGGTACTACCTCAAATTGTACATACTTTCTTCTGTTTTGGGATGGGTATTTAAGACAATAATATTTCCTCTTAGCATTGCTCAAGCTATATTTATAACACAAATTTTATGTTATGCTTTTTCTATTGTTCAATTCAAAATGTTAAGTAAACGTGTTTAATCTCATTAAACTGCTCATTCAGAAGTATATTATTGTATTTCAAAGTGTTTGGGGTTTCTTCAGATTTCTTTCTCTTTGGGATATCTAATTCTGTTATAGTTATATATTATACTTCACATAATTTTAATATATTTATGTCTATCAGGAAATTGTTACACAAACTATAGTCCATCTTGAGGAACGTTATATGTACATTTGACAAGAAAGGTTAGTCTGCCATAATTTGCTGAAGTATCTATGAATGGCATTTAAACTAAGTTGATTGGTAATGTTCAAGTTTTCCATATTTTTGTCATTTTATGACTACTTATTCTATCAACTGTTGGGAGAGAGCTACTGAAATTTCCAACTTTTGTTGAATTGTCTATTTCTCCTTTTAATTCTATCAGTTTTTACTTCATGTATTTTTGTGCCATGTTGTTAGTTGTATATACATTTACAATTGTTATATCGTCTTGATATATTGGCACATTTTCATTATGAAATGTCCTTCTTTGTCTCTAATACCTAATAATATTTCTTGTCTTTAACTTTATTTTACTTTTATTAACCTTTTGACTGTGAACAATGCCTATAGGCAGTCAAACAAGATATTCCTTTGGTGCAAATGATGCCTGTAGGCATTGTTCATTTTGCAAACAAAAACTTGAGGACACATGTTACTGTTATGTTACCTGACTTTAGACTATAAGCATCATCTGCTTTATTCTTAATATTTTTCACAGTTGTGTTTGAAACAACTGACACCGACTTGGGGGGATTACTCTGATTAGTAAGAACAAAATAACTTCCACTAGCATGCCATATATTGTGCTGTTGTTGCAGTCACTGTAAGCCTCAGTTGGTACATTTCCTTTTTGAGTGTTCTGCAGTCAATGGATTAATATAACCACTCTACCTCTCTGATGGTTACTTGTTTGCAAGCTAATTTTTTTCTGTATATATTTTGTACCTATTTGTGTCTTTAGATCTAAAATATGTCCCTTGTGCACAACATATTCTTCCTTCTTATCAAGTCTCATCATTTGCGCCTTTTAAATAGGGAGTTTGGTCCATTTAGAATTCATGTACTTATTAATATGGTCATATTTACTCCTGAAATTTTGCTATTTGTTTTCTATCTGTCTCATGTCTTTTTGTTCCTCCACTCCTTCTTTGCTTCTTTCTTTTATATTAACTAAATATATTTTGGTATTCTATTTTAATTGCTCTCTCTCTCCCTCGTTCCAGATAGTTAAATAGGTCTTAACGGGATATAAAATACACAGGGATACTATATGCATTTTAATATAGAAGAATAAACTTCAGAAAAATACTAACTTAGATATGGCAAAATAAAGAAGCTTTCCTCCAATATATCTTCCCCTTTCATGTAATTTTGTCATATGCATTACATCTAAGGATATTACAAACCCAACACAATACTTTAATTGTTCCTTTATAATCTTCTATAATTTTTAAAATTAAGTAAAAAATAGTTTATAGAACCCTTTATATTTATTCATATTTACATTTTCCTGCACTCTGCAGTTCTTTCTTAGGATTTATGTTATGCTATTCTGTCATTTTTTTCAGTCTGAACGACTTCTTTTAGTATTTATTATAAGGTATATCTGATAATAGCAATTTTTTTCAGTCTTTGTTTACTTGCAAATGACTTTATTTCACCTTCATTTCCGAAGGATTTTTTTTTTCTGGACATAGAAGATTTGGTTGACAAGATTTTTTTTTCCCCTCTCATTTGAAGGTATCATTCCACTGATTTCTGGAAGCCACTGTTCCTGATGATAAATCAATTGTTAATCATTTCTCTACATAGGAGG
Organism: Galagoides demidoff; assembly: GCA_963574575.1. Taxonomy (NCBI): domain Eukaryota; kingdom Metazoa; phylum Chordata; class Mammalia; order Primates; family Galagidae; genus Galagoides; species Galagoides demidoff. The sequence goes on along the minus strand of CAUYQV010075345.1, from coordinate 19,623 downwards.
GATCATTTTTTTTCCTACTGCTGTTTAGACTTTCCCTTTTCTATGACTATAAGCAGTTTGTCTATAATGTGTCTACATACGGATTTTCTTGAGTCTTACTACATGAAATTCATTCAGTTTCTTGGATATGTAGACTAATATTTAAAAAAATTAAATTTGGGCAGTTTTAAACAATTATCTCTTGAATTTTTTTCTGCTTTGTATTAGTTTCCTGGGCCTTACCACAAACTAAGTGGCTTAAAAAACAGAAATTTATTGACTCACAATTCTGGAGAACAGAGGACTGAAATCACAGTATTGGCAAGGTTGGTTCCTTCTGAGGGTTGTGAAGAAGAATCTGTTGCATGATTCTCCCATAACTTCTGCTTACTTCTCTGTGTCATCATATCATCCTTCCCCTACATGTCTTTTTCTGTGTCCAAATTCCCCCTCCTATAAGGACACCAGTAACATTGGACTAAGGCCCACTGTAATGATCTCATTTTAACTTGACCATCTACATAAAGACTCTATTTCCAAATAAGGTCATATTTAAAGGTTCTTGGGGTTGTAACTTAAACCTGTTTTTGAAGAACACAGTTCAAATCACAATGTGTCCCCTTTATCTTTTCTTTTCCTCTAGAATTCTCACTGCATTTGATGATATGCTTCATGCTGTTCCACAGGTATCTACAGTTCCATTCATTTTTCCTTTAATCTGTTCTCCAGATTGGCTAATCTGTATTATATATTTATTCTCAACTTCATACTTTATTATTCTTCTTCCACATCAAATCTGCTGTCAAGTTCTATCTTGAAATTTTTTGTTTTTAGATATTTTATTTTTCAAGAGACAGAGTCTAACTTCATTGCCCTTGGTAGAGTACTGTGGCATCACAGCTCACAGCAACCTCCAGTTCTTGGGCTTAGGCAAGTCTCTTGCCTCAGCCTCCCAAGTAGCTGGGACTACAGGTGCCCGCCACAACGCCTGGCTATTTTTTTGTTGCAGTTTGGCCAGGGCCAGGTTTGAACTGCCACCCTCAGTATACGGGGCTGGTACCCTAGTCACTGAGCCTCAGGTGCTGCCCAGATATTTTATGTTTCAACTCTAGAATTTCCTTTTGTAAAAGATGACTTCTATCCCTTTAATGGACTTCTCTATATGTTGAGTATTTGTCATCACGCTTTCTTTTTGTTCTTAAGGCAGGTTTCTTTAGTTCACTGAACTTATTAATAAATACTGCTTTAGAGTCTTTTCTGCTATGTAATATCGAGGGACAATCAGAGCTGGATTTTACTGACTGCTTTATTTCCCCTCTGAATATTGGTCATACTTCTTCTTTCTTTACATGTTTTGTAACTTTTGGTTGAATACACTTTAGATAATACATTGTACCATCTCTGGTTTCTGATTTCCCCCCTCCTGAAGGTTGTTGTCTATATTTTATTTTGTTTGTTTAGTAATTTGCATGGGTTAATCTGTGAAGTCTGTCTCCACTGCACACTATAGCTGCTGATGTCTCCTAGTCAATGTTATCATTTGTCTTTTTTTATTAAGCCAAATTCCTAGGGTTCATCTCTGTGTCTGCATAACTTAGAGTTCATCCCAAGACTGTTCAGAGGTTGTACTCAAGCACTTTGAGCCAGTAAAGCTTCCACTCTCAGCTAATGGATCTGGATGTGGGCTGGGGAGAACATTTACATTTTAGGCCATTCTCAAGTTTGTCCCCGCTTTTGCTTCCTTCTAAGCTCCCTTCTTTTTCCTTTGAGTGTGTGATGTTCCATTGACCAAGTAGGGTTGGTTGCCTTAGTCTTTCCTGCATATCTACCCTGGTAGAACACCCCAGACTTATATTGTTCTTACCAGAAGCTCTGTATTTTTAATTAATAAACATTTCTTAATTTGTCCTGGCTTTGGTTAATTTCCAGGGTACTGAATGGCTGTTTCTGATGATTTTGTCCAGTACTGTAGTTGGTTTTTTGGGAGAGAATTTGATTACCTCCCCATTTGGTCATGCTTGAAGACAATATCTTACGTTATGACATTTGATTCCTCAGTCTTGTCTTTGGATTCCTCAGCATTGTACACTAGGAGTTTGCCATGTTCTTACAAGGATATTTTCCCAGATGTCTTTGGTTCTAGCAGCTTGGGAAATAGGCTAGACTAATTCTGGAGACGGCTGAACCAAACACAATGGATAAATCTTTTATTTCTAATCTATCCATAGGAAAAAAAGTAGCTTTTTCAATCACCCATGCATTTTCTCATCCATTAGCTCTCTCTAGTATGTCTTACCTCTCCCTTTTCAAGCCAATTGCTGTTCTGAAACTGTGTTAAAGATTATCCTCTATAAAGTTGTCCCTAATTACTTCACCTCACTCTACTACCCTTCTCCTTGACTCTTTGGTTCTAATTTTAGCCATTATTTTCAGAAATTACACTGATTCTATCATATATTCTCCTATTATTTTATGCACTATTATTTCTAATATCCCCAGAGAGATCACATTTATTGAAGGCAGAAGTATTATTATTTTCCATGTCTCATAGACTTTGCCGAAATTCTCAACATAACTAGTGCACAATTTAGAGTTAATAGGTTGAATTGAATATGATAAAGTAAATGGTTGCCTTATTGATGATCGTTTCCTATGCTTTTGGAAAATTTGGCATCATAAAAAGATGTTTTACATTCATCTTCACCCTGTAACATTCTCTGTATGGCTAATTCACTCTACTTTTCAAATTTAGATAAAATACCTCCTTCACAAAGACTTTCTTGATTTTCTCCTTCCTGAACTTCCAGTGTATCCTGTGTACTGTCTGTGGCATTTACCACTTTCTGTTTTGCATCATCTCTCTTTGTGTACATGTCTTTTTCTGTTATATATGAACAACAGCTTTAGGAAAGAATTTATTTAAAATTTACTGGTGGAATGTCGAAGTATACAATTGACAAGGTGCACTTATATACTAAATGGATGAATGAAAGAATAAGGTTAAAACTTGGCTTCACACATTTCAGTTGATTTATGAAACTGGTGGTTGAATATACAGAGTGTATCCTATGAAGTCAGAGGAAGTCAGTGCTATAAAGGAACTTACGGATGATCTAGAACTATGGTTCCTTTAAATATTGCATCGTTGAGGTGGAAGGACTTGGTCTAGTAAATGAGAAGCAGAGGTCTCTAAAAGGCTGGTGAAATTGCCATGTATGCTTCTGCCCATCCTTCTGACTTGAGGGATGCAGAGTAAACTGTGGTTTTGCACATAGCAAATAACCATGTTCTTCATCAAAATTCCAGGTTTCACATAGTACTTCTCTTCATGTCAATGAATTTATATTCAAACTCTTTCTCCTCAGCAGTATAGCTGACTATACTATCACCCTGTAGTGATTATATATATATTAATATATATAATATATATAAAATATATATAAATATATATAATAAATAAAATATATATTATATATATAAATAATATATGTTATTATAATATATAAATTATACATAATAATCTACAGATTAACGGGCCCAGTCCAACACTATATATAATGATAATACAGATTATAATATATATATAATAATCAGTGAAGATTAATGGGTCTAGTCTAACCACTATATATAGTGATTATATATATAATCACTTCAGATTATTATCTATAATATCATTAAAGATGATTAATAATTTAATAATCATTATTAATAATTATATTTAATCATTAAAGATTATTATATATAATAATCACTATAATTGTTTTATATAGTAATCACTACAGATTATTACATATATAATAATCACTATAATTATATATAATATAATATATATAATAATTACAGTGATTACCATATAAAATAATTATAGTGATTATTATACAATTATTATATAATATACAATTATATATTATTTATAATAATTATATATATTTATGATTATATTTATAAATAATTATATTTATAATTATACATAATATATGATATATTATTATATATATAATTATCATATCACTGCAGATTATTTTATATATATTATTATATATATATATATAACTACCATTACAGATTAACAGGCCCATTCTAACAATAGAGTTACCAGGCCTGGTTACTTAAGCTTTCCCTTTGATGAAAAGATGTTAACAGACTCTGATGTATTGACTGGTCCTTAACAAGGAAGTAATTTAGAAGTAAAAGGAAAATGCAAACCTGATGCAATTTCCCTAAGCAAAACAGAGTGCCAATAGACCCTACTCTCTGTGAAGTGTGCAGCTACTAAACTTGAATGACAATATCAGTTCTACTTGATGTGGGCGGTAGTAAGTCCTTGGTTCATCTACTATAAAGATTACAACTCAGGCTGATCTCACTGCACGTGGCAGGTGGCTGAGCATTAGCAAACTAATATAGGCACCACTGTAGCTGTACTTAATGAAGGTGGCACCCAAGACATCAAATTCAAGCACAAAGCTTATCTACAATCCTAGTTCAGACTGAGCACTATGTTTGCTAGGCTGTTGATGTTTAAGACCATGTTAACCTCAAATTAAAGAAAGAGTCATATCACAATGGTAGTAGGTTCTGCAAAAGCAGTTAAATAACTTCCATATCTATGTTTTCATTTTAATCAGGTGAGGGTACTTTGCAAAAGGGTCTTAATAGAGTGCCTGCTGTGTAACCCACACTGCCACAGACATACACTCCACTCCTGGCCTTTTAAAAAAATCTGTTTGTTTACATTTCCTGTGAAGCAACTGTGGGATTACTCCTTGGCCCTCCTCCCCTGGCCCCTTCCTGCTCCTCTGCTCCACACTGGCTCCTCTGGTAGTAAATGACAAACCCAGCCCGAGACGGCTGCCCTCATAGCCTGATGAGATATTACGTGCTAGGTTCTCTACCAGATGCTCTACCTTGCCCAGTTCCTCAGAACGAGTCTTCTAAGGTAGGTATTGTTACATGCATTTTGGAGATGAAGCACACAGGACTCAGAGATTCACTGACACACACAGAGTCACACAAGGGTAAGAGGCAAAGACAGGCTTTGGGCACATGACAGCCTTTGCGACTCACTCTTTGTGTTAATACTTTCAACCATGATTTTGACTTTAGATACACCAAAGATGTCACTCCTAGTTTCTGTTCTCTATCCTCTGTCTAAATCTGAGCAAAAAGAAGCTCACAGCTCTGTAATAGCTCCCTAGGGCTCACTATATTGGAAAGAGAGGCTTCACAGCAGGAAAGAGCAATCAGAGGATGGGACTTCGCATAATTTTTCTTATTTAGTTCTGTATGTCCAAAATATCTTTGGGGAGCCACCCACGGTGTGTACTTCCATAGCACGACCTACACATAATAACAAAAATAGCAGGAAGGCCAAGAGACTTCTTTTCCCTGATGTAGTATATACACAGTGACCAACATAGTGTGTCACAAGCAGTAGGTATGCAACACAGACAAATTTGACATTTTAGATAAGAAGTGTTCTCACAGAAATTTATTTCTTGGTGCATTTCATATGATAATTCTTGTCTTTTCATTACACCAGTTACAACGTTAAGTGGAAAAAGCAGAAAACAAAATTTTATCCATGCTATGATTACCATTAGGAAAAATTATGGGTGCATATGGAGAATTGGAAAGGAGCGCAAAAATGGAAGCAATAATTTGTTGGTGTGGTGGCCTTGCAGGATAATTCCCTTCTTCTATTTTGATGCTTGTTAAAGCTATTATGGTGTTGTTTGTGCCATAAATGATTTTTTGAAAGTGTAACAGTGAATACCAATGAAAAATAAAACATGAAAGGTGTGTGCCAACACCATCAGGATGCGTAAACGCAGCGTTTCTATTTCTGCTGAAATTCTGGCTTCTGGTGAGATCTTCATTCTCCGTCACCAAGTGCAATCAATCCCCATGCAACAGCGTTCAGGGACAGAAGCACTGATGAGGGCTATCTTAACACATGGTGATGAGGGGCCCAGGGGTCCCCAGCTAGTCCAATGGAAACATTCCTGCTGCCATGGGCTGGAGGGCCTGAGAGGCATAGTTCTGGGGACCGTTTCTCAATAAATTATACTGACTATCATGGAAACACCTATATTTTAAGTTCCTTAAGAGAAAGTGGCCCAAATTGCACCCCTTACCTGTTGCATCTTGCCATTTGATGATGACTAATAGCACTGCAAGGTCTCAACTGGTGGCTTTCAGAGTGTGGCCCCAGTTGCTTCTCTGAGGACTTGTCAGAGATGCAATACTCTGGCTCCTTGCACTTTTTGAATCAGAAGCTCTGGGGCTGGGCACCAGCAGCCTGTGTTTTAAGAGCCAACTCTGTTCCCTGTGATTTTGAGAACCTCTGGACTAAACACACCCCCAACGTGTTTCCACCCTCCTTTAGTGAAATGTCTAACATTCTTACTTTTTCCAGTAATGGTGACTTAGTTAATACTACTTAGTTTACTATTTGGGGTTAAAACAATGAAAGATATTAAAATACAGTGTGTTGCATAGAAGGGGTTGTCTTCAAAGATGTTATGTGCCCTTAAAATATTAGATGGAATGAATTTATCAGTTTTCCTTGAACGAATGGGTTCTTTAGGGGCTGGGAATTAATAATCAAAAATAGAGAACGGTAATGAGAAGATAAGTCACACCTGTAGGAAGGCAGTGGTTATCACAGCGGTTGGACGGGTTAGCAGAGAGCAGCATTAGGACCTTCTTGAAAGGGGTAAACCTGGATCCTGCTCCTATTCATTAAAACCAGTTCCACATCCTCCTCTGGAAGCAGCTCAAGTCTACCTTTACTTGTTGTAAATAAAAGATTGTTCCATTCTGTGAACATCCATTAGAGATTTGGCTTCTTAAACGGGCCTGCTTGGATACCCCAAGTTTTGTCTAGAAAATAAAACACTGCCTACTTATGGCATGCAAAGCTGTTTTCAATCAGAGCAAAAATAAGGTGCAGCTCGAGTCTTGCCTTCACATATAATTATAAATGATTTATCCTGGAATCAGCCCTGCTGAGCGCAGTTTCATCCTGGGATCACCATAATCCTCCTGGGAACTGAGACTTCCTTGCTTCAGCACTTCCCCACCGAGGGCTTATTGCAGAAAAGACACAGAAGCGACACGACCAAAACAAAACCTTACCTGAGCTGCATCAAAGATGTTACCTACAGCAGAGACACACAACAGAGGACTTAAGGGTCTACGCACCCTCCGTGGAGCATGGCTCACTGTTCATTATCTGTGTGTTGCTTGGAGTTGGGCTATGCTGCTACATGTCTTGCTAAAAATGAGAAGCAGGATGACAAAATGGTAGAAAACATAAAGCTATTTTCTCGGGAAAGGAAAACCTGAATGCTGAAGTTATTTAGTAACACGTTTTTCTTTTCCCGTTTATGTAGGGCCATGATTGACCGTAGGCCAATCTATGCCGCGACAAAGTTTGTTTCCTTCCACGGCTACATCCTTGCCTCCTTAAAGAGCATCTCCTTTTCCAAAGGGCCAGCCACTTGGTCTGCAACCATACATTGGTTCAATGCCCTCCTTTCCTCATGGAACTTGCATTCACGCTTTGTTCCCCCTCTTCAACAGGCCAGGCATCTACAGTCTTCTGACTTTGTCTTGTGACTCCGTGTGGCAGCTAGAGAGTACAATGGTCATCAATATGGACTCTCAAGCCAGAGTGCCTGGGTTCAAATCCTGCCTATATGACCCAGGAGCTCCGTGACCTTGGGCAAGTAACGCCACCCTCCTATTTGTCAGCTTTATTGTCAGATAATACGATGACACACTTCCCTCACTATGGGAACAGGGGAGAGACTCACACTTCCTCACTATGTGGAGAGAGGCTCAAATGAGCTATACATAGATCCACCACTTCCTTGTACATGCTTCAGTGGAAGTTCATTTCCTTTCCACCCCTTTTTATACCTTCCTCCTAAGATGAGCTGCTAAGAGCACAGTGCACCTGCAATCCTCTACCTTGGGGATTTTTTTTTTCTCTTATCCTGGACCTTAACATTTTTCTAATACCATATATCTTTAAATACAACTCACGTTTTTTTACAGCAGAGTTTGGGAAAGCCCCTTAGATGCGATCTATTTGTGCACAAACATTTCACCCATTTTTTGCCTTCTTACCAACAACACTGAACTGCCCTTCTTTAAGACAGGGGCAACATAGGGGGGAAATGCTTTGGCCTCGCACACAGCTACTGAAGCCTGGTTTGCACCCCAAACGTAGCCTCCGCTTCATTTCTAATCATGATTTGAAAGTCTTTTTACCCTCCCGGTGTTCTGTCTTTCAAGTCCAATAGTCACTGGTATAATACATCAGTAGCTTTAAAAGGGCTCTTTACAGGCAGGAAATGTGAACTATTAGCAGGGCTATAATATACCAGCAGAAAGGGAAAGGGTGATAGGCTGATAGGCGTGGGTGTAGGAGAAAGGTGTTTTATGCAACCCCACTGGGACATCATCACTTTAGAAAACAATTTTACAGCCATATAGTTAAATTAACTGGTAGTTAGAGGCAATTATGTGATAAAGTAAAAATATTTATGTTCTTTAGAGCTCCAAAACTGTCATTTGAAGTGTGACAAATTTTTAAATAATTTCACCTGCGACTTTGGAAAGACTCTGAGTCTAAGGGCGCAAAATCGAAACAGGTTGCCACTGGGTAATAAAATCAAACCTATCTTCTTGCAATTTTGCTTGAATTCTGCACCCATGACGTGTCTCACAGTCCCAGCACTCACGCTGAAGAATCCTTATTTTCCAAACAACCACAATTTGGAATTTAAGATTTAAAAATGTCAGCGCCCCCAGAGAAACGTGGAATATGGGCACATGCACAGGCAGAAACACCACAGATGCTTCTAGGTGCCCTGCCCCATAGATTTCTTTGCCACTCTCTAGATGATAAGCATAAGCTATTGCTTTCTATTCTTTTTATTGTTAAAAGGTATATTGCGAGCTATAAGCCATACAAAAAAGAAAAATTGCCTTCTATCACATTTTCTTCATAGCTATTTTATTGTTGTTCATTACCATTTTGTGTCTGCCTATGTACATTTCCAATTTATGCAATGGCAACCACTGTGTACCTACAATTTTGTGTTTCCCTCAATATTCATATTATGTATTTTCGGGTTGTTATGTAGTCCCCACCACCATCACTTTAATATGCTACAAAATATTCTTTTGAGTGGCTATCCCCTAATCCATTGCACTATTCTCCCACCGGTGTGCACTTCACTGGTTCCCAGTATTTCAGCAGTGTACACAGCGCTGTGATGGACACTTTAATGCTGGGGCTTTCTCTCTCTTTTAGTGTTATTTCCTTGGGTTAGAGTCCTACAAGTGGGATTGCCAGGTCAAAAGGAAATGTCTGCACTTTTTATTTTGGTAGCTCTTGATACCTACCACCTAAGGTCAAATTGCTTTTCATAGTGTTTAAGCATGAACCTGACCTCTAGCGATGTATGAGTTCATCCACACCTCTGTGTATTTCCATTTCAGAGCAACATGTTTATTTATGTGGCTTCAATGATATTTTACATAATTCGAAAGCATTAATAATAGCTCTGAATCTTTTGCCTTGGTTGAAGTCCTTTTGGTCATATAGATTTAATGGATGTTAAAGCCACAGCATTCAAATTCAAGTGCAGGGACAGGTATATACACAGTCCCTGATGTCAGCCATGGAGGGAGGTGAGAGATGGGACATAGTCAAATATTTACTCTTACGTATTAAATGCACTAAGATAGGAAGGAAAATGAGATGGGGGGAAATGAGGAAAATGAGATTTAGTCTTCCCTGTTTCACTTCATTCTCCGCTCTTCTTTCCACCAATACACTCCTTCCAACCTAGGCCTCAGGTCCTGTGGAGGTTGTATTCTCTTTTATTTGAGGCAGGATAGTGGCCTCTGTGCATTTTTCTTGCTTCACTTGGCCTTTATAATAGTCTAACTGCGTTTGAAAGCCATGGTGACATTATGTATATTCGATCCATCCTTCCCCCCAAATATATAACCTCCCCCACCCCAATAGACAGGAAACCTGCAAGGAGTAGGAAAAGCACAGAGGATGAGTATACTCCCTGCTGGCCAAGCAATGAATAAATCTCTGAACATTCACCAATACAGATCAGGAGTCGTGGTCATCTAATCATGAGAGAATGGATCAGAGCTAGCAACTCATTTCATATAGGTCACTCAGGAGCCCAACACAGAAATAAGTTTGAACCGATGCAATCAAAAGGTGAAAACCTCCATATAACTGGAGGCGCCAGGTGCAACGCTTATCAATATCTGGAGTTGTCCTAGCTCGCATAAAAAAATCATAGCTTTAACCTTTCATATGTGATGGGTCTAGTCTAATTTGTATTATGATGTTACGGGGACTTTATATCTACTTTATAGCAAATATGCACTGTGAAAGTGATAATGCCATATTTGCTTTTATATTCCCTTCCACAAAGAATTTCACTTTGATTTTTGGAAGTTTCTGCTTGGGATAGCAGTCACAGATGTCAGTTCCTTAGGATTTATAGGACATTGGTTTCCCAGTCACAGGAGAGTGTTGAAATAATCCTAAGGGCACCGTGTTCCTCTTGGAAAATTCTTAGAAATAAGCTTGACAGTTCTTTAAGCCTGAAAAGGATGCTCACTGATCCACTGCAGCTTAGAACCGAGCCCACATGGATGGATAGGTAGGTGGAGAAAAGTGGCCTCCATGATGGAGCTGATTCAGCCCAGCAGTGGAGAGTAGTACTGTCACAGAGTCTCCCCTGAGAACATTCTCGGGATCTTTGGCTATCGTTTAGTTCCCACATTAGGGAACACATGTTGTGTCCTATGGGATAGGGTACAACAAAAAAGTGATATTAGCAAAGGTGAATGACCCTTGCCCAGGTCTATAGTGAGAAAGATCCATTTTTACTTCCAGAACCCCTTTCATTGTCTTAGAAGAACCTGGGCAGGAGTAGGAAGGCTAAGCGATTTCTCCCCATAATCCCTTTATGACATGAAGTAACACTGCAGTCGCGACAGGCTCTCACCCTGACAGCAGTTTCATAGGAAACAAGCAGATTGTGCTTGGGAAAGAAAAGGACCCTCAAGGGTGTCAAGAAGAACCTTTGCCTATAGCTGCTCTGTAAAGCAGAGGGGTTTCTGGGACCCTCGGGGTCACATCCTCACTTTGACCTTGCTGCCGGGGGTGGAGCTTCTCTGCATGCCCACAGCTATCTGGTTTACTCTAGCAGGGAAGCTTAGGCCGATGCTCCAGGCCCGCTCGCAGAGCTGACTGCAGGCTTTCTTGCCACGTGTTTTCTTTGTCAGTTGCTATGGGGGAAACGCACATGGTTGGCTCCATCAGGGCTGGAGAATCTCCTAAAATACTCATGGCTAAGTGAGTAAGTGTATTTTTAGCTCCTAGGCTGGATGCATGGATTCAGGTGGTCTTTAGCAACATAGCCTCACAGGTCAGGAAGGGACTCGGAAACATGGATGCCCTGCTTCAGGCTTCACAGTTGTTGCTGTTATAAATATTCACGACAATACTGATATTAAAACTAATAATAATAGGAATAGAAAGACATCCCAGGATAGTCCGTTAAAACTTTATGCAATCATACTTTCCTGTATGCTTCTAAATGTTTACAATAAACATGTTATTTTAAATCAAAGAATTTCTTCATATGTGTGTATAGATGTATACTTTTTACATCTGAATATATCCATAGAGATATCTGACAATTAATGTGAACTCCTCCGAGAAAAAGTGTTCCAGTGGCACTTGGGGCTCAGTGGGTAGGACACCGGCTGCATATAGCAAGGGTGGTGGGTTTGAACCTGGCCCTGGCCAAACTGCAACAAAAAAATAGCTGGGTGATACTCTACCAAGGGTGACAAAGCGAGAGTCTGTCTCTAAAAAAAGAGAAAAGAAAGAAAAGAAAAAGTGTTCCATACCTCATTGCTAAGGTCACCTTCAAAGTATTCCCCTTGGGAAGCTGTGCACCAATTCTGGCACCTAGTCCCCTCCACACAGCAATTCTGGAACTCTTTACTGGAAAGGCCATCACTATGGTTGACCCTCGGGATGTTCACCAATGAGGTATGCAGCACTATAGCTAGGATGATTCACAAACTTAGTTGTCAACCTGTCGTCTATTTGTATATGTAGCTACATGTGTGTGTGTCTCTAAAGCTGACATCCCATAAACCAAGTTGTTTCTCAGGGCAGACTGAAGGGGGTTCTCTCATTCTGCCAGTTTTTTTTTTTTTCTTTGAGCACAATGTACTGTCCTAACAATGTTCATGCTGCTTTGAAGAATGTCCAAATGGCAACTGGGACCACTCAGGAGAGTTCTGGGAAAGCTACAGTAGAAGGGCAATGGCTCTTTCCATATTTTTGAACATGTGCAAATTCCCTTGCCTACACTTTGTATACTTCCCCACTTCTGTATTTGCTTCCAGAAGAGAGAGGGCCAAGAAAGAGCTGAACTCGTTCCAGAGGGAGGCGTCTCTGGCAGGTGTAAGGATTTTAAGATAATAAAAACATGCAGCAACCAGCAGTCCCCTCAGCTGGGCAGCAGCTGCCTCTCCACGCTGCCTACTAAAGCCTGCTTTACAAGTGTTCTTGGCTTCAAAAACTGCACGGACCCACTTCTGTGTTTACAACCATTTGATCTTCTTACCACTCAGCCCATCGCTGGGGATTCCCAGTCACTAAATTAGGAAAGTTCGAAAAGCCCTTAATTTCCCCCAGTTCTCATCAGTTCTCATCTGCGGTAGGCAGAACACACTGTCTTATCTTAAACACATTTCCCTCAAAGAGCTTGTGTTGATAGCAAATGAAAAGACACAGGGATAACACTGACTCAGAGGGGAAATGTGTCTGCAGTTACATATTTGGGCGGGAAACAGGTTATCACTTCATAGGTGAGAAATTCTAGAATCTTCTGTTTCTGTACTCAATGTAGGACATATATAGGTAAGCAAATGGAGTTGTCTTTTTCTTCTTTATCTGCTTAACAGGGGTGAGAGCTACAGTGAGCTGAAACTGGACTTCATCTTGATGACTTTCAGGTAGGGAGGAGAAGGGTGTTCATAATGTCGTAGACATACATTTTTATAAGGGTTTCAAAGGCTTTGGGCCAACATGGCTGGTTTTCTAAGATTTCCTTTATGCTGTGTGCACATTTTTGAGCTGCGAACTAAGATCCTAGGAGCCTGCTATTTTCAAGTGCAGATAACAACATGATTGAAACAAATCTCTATTAAAGAAGAACAAAGATGGATGAACGCATTTTCTTTCATGTTATTGGGACTTACCAAATGTTCAAAGTTAAAAAGAAGAAGTCAAAAGCCAGCATAGCACAGCAACAGGAGCTGTGCTGGAATATTTGATGTTTAAAACAAAAACAAAAGCAAAATCCTAGTCGAGATATTTCTCAGAAAGCACTAGGAGAGCTGGAAAGGGAGACAAGACAATTCAGTCCTCAGGAAGGTCTTTCTATAAGCTTCAGGCTATATAGAACTGAGCAGTGGGTATTAATTTAGCCACACAACAATGGTCCTGTGAATAGTGGCGACAGTGGTGTTGCTAATGTTTCTGGGAAAATACCATGGACTTATGTTGTATGAGGGTTTATAAACTGGTGAATTTTGATTTGGGGAACATACTTCCAACAAATTTTCCTTGAGTTTTAAGACTTGCTCGACTCTGCAGTCACATAAATCAGGATCCACCAGAACTAACAATCTTCCCAATAAGTACTTAGATATATTTAATTTAATGTAATGTAAACACAGTGTCACTTTGCAAGTAAAGCCAGAGGTATCTGTGTGTGTGTATTTTTGTAAGCAGTGATCCCACCATTGACTCTCCCCAGAGCAGGCCATGCCTGGAACAGACTATTTCTGTTGGCTAGAATGTCTGGCTCTTGATGCACAGGCACTAGACAGAACTGGGTTGGAACACGGTGTGGTGAGGCCAAGGTCACAGGCTAGATACCAATTAGCTTTGCAGTGGGAATACAACTGGGTGTCCTGGGGACACAGGTGCCCTGCTTATCTGACTGGAGCTATACAGATGGCCAGTCTCAAGGGAAATCTGAGTGTGCTGGTCCGGGAGGATGTGCACTGAGATAAACACCAAGTTCACCTGCCCTGTGAACATAGGGATCTTCTTCATGGCCACAAGGCGGTCATATATCCTAAATAAAAAGGGTTAGGGGGTGGGGAAGGAAACTTCTCTGTGTTCCATGCCTTTATTTTCTAGGTCAGCCACATTAAATCAATGAGTGATTATAATCCTCAACTATGTTCTGTACTGAGAGAGAATTATATTGCAAAATACACAGAGACGTAATATACTTACAGGTATGAATAGATATACTACATCTATTCACTGTGGCTTAATTTGCTACATTTTATTAGTTAGGAAGACAAGATAGGGTAGCGAACAGAAATTCGACTTTGGAGTCAGACAAATTTAAATTAGAATCCCAAGGCCACACTATTCTTTTACTTCTATAACCTTGAGAAAGTTCAATAACTTACTGAGCCTCAGTTTCCCAAAACCACAAAATGAGATATGTTTGGTTCTGGTGATACTCTGAACTCCTTGTCTGTCATCACATTATTTTTTAGCTCTTTTCTCATTCATGGTTTTGGAATTTTAAGTTTCCTTAAATGCAAATTCCCTATGCCAGCCAATAACAACCTTAGAACCTCCCCTGCCCCTCCCAGCAGGGCTAGCTCCCACCTGCCCCATTGCCCGCACTCACACAAGGGCACTCGAGTGAGTGTGTGTGCCTGTGAGTACATAGTGAGAGCTCCAGGCAGCACTCATTCGCATGCCCCCACGCTTCCATCTTGAGTTTTGGGCAGCTTCCTGCTTCCTATCTGGAAGGGGCCTCCCTCTCATGTGGCCTCGTACTGCTGCCACACTGGGATGGGAAAACAGAAAGAAGGGGGATGTGCTAGGAAAAGGGGATGTCTGTCACAAACCAAAGACAGAAGACAGAATCTGGACTGAAAGAAGACAGGATGCCTTCAGATGGTCATTCTGGGGCTTCTTTCCTTCACCCTTTCCTCTGAATAGCAGAAATGACTATTTTTATCTCCTAGCTCTTTCATGAAACATGTGAGAGATAGGGATCCTATGAGTCTATATTAAAAATTGATTATATTTAGTTAAACTTTCAAAGCTAGATCAGAATAGTCTATTTATGGACATGCAAAATAAAAAAAGATTACATAACTGAATTCAGAATCTGACAAATTAGAAATAACATGTTGATATTCTGAGCTAATAGTTATTAACACCAAGAAAGTATGTTTTCTTACTATAGCCCACAGATAGGGTTTTTGTAGCATTAGGCAAATTATAATCTAATTAGGTGTCAGGGCCTAAGGGATATGATTTTCAGGACTACCAACAGCCTTAGTTACTGGTCATTTGCTCCGGAATAGTATTGGTAGTTACCAAGCAACTTGGTAAGTGTCCACAGTATTCACCCAGTGTTGGCTAACTCAGCAGCTCCTACTTTAATTTACTTAACTTGCAATTCAATTGGTTACATATTCCACCCACCCCTATGTTAGGCAATTGTCAATCAAAGCAGATTGATGTGTCACCTTGGGTCCCTTCAGAATCCTAAAGCATTGTTCCTTTTTAAAATAAAATCTCAACTCTTTGTATATGTCTAAGTCATCTTGGCAAGGTCCAAACTATAGGTTTGGTGGCTGATGAGCCCACTTGTATAATTAAAGGTCCTCCTCCACCCTCACTCCATGACATCTTGCAAAGAAACCAATTTATATACAGCAATTTTCCATTACAGCAGATTTAGATTAAGCTATAATTTTAATGACAGCTTGTCTTTCTCCAGGTTTAGAATTTTCCTTATAATTTTCTTTAAAAGGTATCCGTCCACTTAATGAACAACACAACCACTCAGCCCCCTTAACAGACTGCTGATCTAAGTTCTTAAGACAAACAAAACAAACAAAAAAACCCCACAAAAACCTTGCTTTAGGCTACAGATTAATTTAAAGCTACCCAAAGTACAAGTCACCCTGTTCGTGCCTGATTCTTTTGACTTCCTCAAAGCTATTATCTATGTCCCAGAGCCTGGTATAGAAGCATCTTACCTGCTCTTTGTTTCCCAATCCTTCAAATTCTAGAAGGTCTCCTGGCTCCTTTCTCCCTCACATCTTATGCACCCATAAATTCCATTATTCCACAACTTCTTGAATGGTAAATACTAATTGTCACTGGGCTATAGTGGCCTGATGTACTGATACTTCCATATTTTAAAGTATAAGCTTTATAAGAGAATGGACCACCCTGTTTTAACTAACTTTTGAGCCTTGGGTTTCTAGCACTGTGCCTGACAAATAGTAAACACTCAATTTTGAGCTGCTAACACATATTCAATAGGTATTTGTTGAATAGATGATAACCATACTACTTGCTTTATAACAAGGATATTAGTTTTAACCAAAGGATTTTATGATGATGTGGTTATCAAAACTCAGACCACACTTTAAAGAAGTATTGGAAGAAATTATGCTGAATGCTGCATAGTAACAGATTTCTAATCTACCACAGGTAAAGCTAATAAGATTAATTTTACAAAAATAGAGTTGTATATAATACCTGTTATATCCATTCAAATCTGGAATGTTTAACCTTCAGCCTAAATTCTTTACTTTGGTTTATTCCAGTGATTATAATTAATTAAACTTCTTTATTTACTATTTTAGAGATGAATAAGAAAGCTGCTCTGATCAATGGCAGAGGTTTCCAAATCCTCCAAAGCAAATTTACCAACCAGACTATGGTTTCACTCAGGAGGTTCATGTCCTCTGGTCTGGCAGATTCTTTATTTTCTCATCCTGCATATCTATCTTTTCTTTTCTTTCTTTCTTTTATTTTTTTTAGGTCTATTCTTACTTCTTTGTAGGAAAAGTTTGTTTTTTTCTTCTCCCTTCAATTTGGCACAGTGAAGGAACCCAGAATCGATTTTAGTAGGTTAATGTCTTCTTGACATAGAATCAGAGGACTGAAATAACTCTCCAACAGTCATAGAATTCCAAAACTGGAAAGAAAGAAACACGACAAGATCATCTAGTCGAACCCCTTTAGCAGATAAAACAGATTTGCCTTAATAACCAGCCCAAGGTGACACAGTAAGCATGGATTAAAAATCAGGCCCTCTAACTTTTGTTTCAAGGTTTCTCTGTAGCGTTGTGCTTAACCATTAGTCATAATGGTCATTACTTAATTCAAAACCCATTTTTACAGAATATCCATACTTTGTTAACATTGTTAAAACATCAGTGACACACTGATAGAAGGTTTAGACTATCCCAACACACTGCTCCACCCTCAGGATGCTCACAGCCCATGATCAGGACCAGCGTCTACACAGATACTTATCAGCAATGTAATAGTGCAAGGCATTGTAGGATATTTGCCTTACTTATCAACAACTTCTCAGTACCAGGCATTGTGGGATACTGGCTCACAATGTAACAGTACAAGGCCTTGTGGGGTGGGTGCATCTAACAGTGCACCAGACTGGCCTAAGGTCAGGGAGAACGACCCAGCTGAAGCTTCTGTTCTGAGCCCTGCAGCTAACTTCAACAGATACACAGAGTCATTGCTAAGAAGAGCATCTGACTGACTGAGAAGGTTTCCTTCAGAGTCACAGTAGTGCTTTGGTGACATTCCTATGGTGACCTACTCTATGTAGTACTGACTATAACCACCAGAAAAAATAGACTAAAATGAAAACAACTCAGAAAAGAAAAGAAAGCACGGTCTGAAGCAACATAGTATTCTAAGTGTCAGGAGTTGGGAGTGGGTTGCAGGAAAAGTAGAAATGCTGCGACCTCCAGCTTGGTAAGACATTAAGCCAAAATAGGCCACGTGTCCAGTGGTGTCATGACCACTGAGTGGCACACAAGCTCACCCAGGTATTGTCAACCACCAGACAAAGCAAGCAGCTTCACAAGGACAGAATCTAGAACTTTATGAGTAGAATTCCAGACTAAAATATGCCTCTGGTCTGTGGAAAGGGCCTGGCATCTATAGAAGAAGGGGGATCCTAAAAGTGATGACTCATTGCCAAGTTTAGAGAGCCGTGTAAACTCTCCAAGGTGCGTATGGTCCCGGATACCACGGGTTTGGCTTTTAGTCTACTCAGCTCCTCATCAAAATTATTCTGTTCAGGATATTAGGTTATTTCACTTTGGAGGAAAAAAAAAAGTATTTCTTGAATATTACAGTGGAAGTCAGTGGAAACGAGACTATATCAGAATTATCATTGGCTGATTATTATAACATATCCAGAGACTTCGGGGCACCTGCACTTCAGTTCTGTGATTGGCCTTCAGGAGGATTTCACCGACTGTCAATGTCTTCAATTTTCTTGTTCTAACAGCAACCTCACTCTCTACATGCATATATAGCAGTTTTTTAAGGGAACATGAAAATGTTTCTAAGGGTCTTTTTAAAAATCAAATCAGCAGCTGCAAATGGGGAAATAACCATTCCGACTCTGTTTGGGAAACAGCTCTGATCACTCAGGGTATTCAGCAACGGCACAGAGAACTTATTTAGAACAGCTCTGAATATACCACGGAAACCAGCCCTAAGCTAATTCATCTGATTGTACTCTTGACAGCTCTTTCTGGATTGCTAACACTCTGCAGCTGTAAAAATAAAACAGAAACACCCTTGAAATAAGTTAGGTGCATATATGAAAAGCACAGCTGGGCCGCTCCCCTGATCATCTGTAGATACAGGATTCTGGTTTTGAATGGTATTTTGCAAAGCGGAACGACCACGGACATCTCTGAAGAAAATCCAGAATTGCAAAGAGAATTCATTCACAGTTCTCTTTCCCACCTGCACTGTTTCTCTGTCATGTCTGCGGTGCCATCTTACCCCATGGAAACTACCGTTAGAAACAGCAGTTTGGGCTGAGTCCACATGAAGTCAAGTACAGAACAAGCACACTGTTATTACTATTTTTTTTTTTTTTTAGAGCTTCAGAATAACAGAGAATCTGCATGGTTCTGGGCATATACATTCTTCAACTATCTTTTGTTAAATTTACCACAGGGATTTTTTCATCTTCAATTATCTGGATAATTATTTATGCTCATGTGGTCTTCATAGAAACACTTTTAGATGTCATGCAGTCAAATTAGATTGGTGATTTTTAGTGTAGTGGAGCTAAAACATCTTCCAGAAAAACTTTCCAACCATCTCCGGCACTTTCAGAACTTGAGTATTTCTTACTTGCAAGTTTTTTTACTATGTTGTATATGAATGTGTTGCCATGTCCAGACCCCAGAAAGCTCCCTGACGGCAGGCTCTGCATCCTTTCTCTCATACAGTATCCTGGTGTGATATTCATCACAAATTTGTTCATGTCATTAAAATTCTTCCATGGTTCCCTTATTTTTGTGGATAGAGTCTCGAGCTGTTGCCCTCAGTAGAGTGCTGTGGCATCATAACTCACAACAGCCTCAAACACTTGGCCTCAAGCAGTCCTCTAGCCTCAGCCCCCCACGTAGCTGGAACTACAGTCACCTACCACAAAGTCCAACTATATCTTTTTTTTA
>CAUYQV010075344.1:0-17229 GCA_963574575.1 Galagoides demidoff | reverse complement strand
AAAGTTAGATGGACTCAGGTGACTTCATAGGTCCAGTGAAAGGTGGGCCAAAATGATGTATTGTTACTTACTGTGGAAGCTTTAGGAGCCAATGAGTATTTCCCATATTGGTTTCCCCCTGCCACAGGGCCTGTGACAATGGAACTCAACAAGAGTAACTGATAGGGCAGAAAAGGACATAATTCATTAAAGTTGGTAGCAAGTCATCATCCCATGAAAGGATTAACAAATTGTGGTATATGTACACCATGGAATACTACGCAGCCATAAAAAAGATGGAGACCTCACATCTTTTATGTTTACCTGGATGGAGCTGGAACATACTCTTCTTAGTAAAGTATCTAAAGGATGGGGGGGGGAGAGTATCCAATGTACTCAATACTACTATGAAATCAATATATAATCACGTACACATTCATATGAATGGTAAAACATAACTATAGTCCAGAAAGTAGAAGAGAAGGGGGGAGAGAGGGAGGGGAGGAGGGAGGCGGGAGGCGGGAGGGTATTTGGGGGGACCTCACCTAATGTGCATGATGCAATGGTACATTTCAAATCTCTTAAGAGAATAATTGCGATGGCTGTGTTAATCAGTTCAATGTAAGCATTTCACACTGTATATCAAATCAGTACACTGAACCCCATAAATGCATCAATGTACACAGTTGTGATTTAATAAAACAAACAAAAAAATAAAGTTGGTAGTAAGTGCTTTTAAAAAAGGCAGAGAAGGAGAATGTATAAGTGTCTAGTGAAAACCTCACTTTTCAGTAGGAATCAAAGGTCAAGGAAGGGGTTAGCCACGCAGGTATCTGGAGGAAGAACACACCAAGCAGAGGGTCCAGCAAGTGCAAAGACTCTGAGACAGGACGAGGTCTACTCTGGTGCAGGAAGACCAAAGGAGCTAGTTTGGCTGGAGTGAGCGGGCAGTGTTTCCTAGACCCCCTGAGTACAGTATTTTCTCAAGCAGCATCAATGTCTGGAACCATTGCCCCACAGAACACTAAGGGGTGATGAGAGGTTGAGGGACTCTTAGGAGAGCATCCCTCATCTTTCGGAGAGGTCTGCAGAAGCTCACTCACCGGCCTCAGGACTCATGGTGACTCCTGCAGAAATGGAATCGCCTTCTGTGACCAGAGAAGACGGTTTCAAGACATCATCCCTCAACTTTCTCTTGAGAAGGAACTTGGTTTAAGCAAGTAAGTTGTACTGAGTTGTATTTTTTTAGCAAGAAAAGATCGAAAATCCCACATCAATTTTGGAAAATCCCAAAAGATGAAGCACATCCCTGTAACCTCAAGGGGTTGAGCTCCCCTGCCTCACCTGTGTGGCGCTGGGCTTCCAGCTCTTACCATTAGCAGTAATCTGAGATCAGGAGGGGTTGCTGGCTGTCCTTAGCTACAGGGCTGCTTGCTAATTTCCCAGGAGCCTTGAGAGAAAACACAAATTCTGCTTTGGAGCAGTGTCTGTGTTTATTTATCGATAACGATCCTCTCCTTAAGATTCTTGAATGTGTGGTTCTCCCAGCAGCCCTAACACCATCACCTTGCCCTGATCACTCAGTGTCAGCGGTCCACACAGTCCAGAAAATCAAGGGCCTGCTCACCTCCCTCCCAGCCAAGAGCAAAGAAAAACAAAAACTGTGTCCACATAGCTTCTCTAGGGTTTTTAGACAAAAAAATAAAAAGGCAAGAAGCTTCATCTCCCAGAGACAGTCTGCACCGGCAGTTGGGCACAGATCACCAGTGAACACAACAATCATTCCAGCCCTGCTACTAATCTCCTGCGGCCAAGTGAGGACCCACCACGGTACACACATTGATAATAATAACAGCCACCCCGCCCCGTGTCTGCTCTGAGTCGAGCTTTGCATGAAGGTCCAACGTCGTTATGATCTCTCTTTCCCCCAGAGTCACATTCTGACTCCCAGGCAGCCTACTGCAGGGACTCGGAGCCAGAGTACAGATGGACCAGAGCAACTCCAACCCCCACATTGGAAAATGAGCTCATGGCACAGTCACCATCAAGCATTTGCGCCATTTATCCTGTGTATGATATCAATGGAGCAGCTGGAAACTGAGGAGCAAATTATGAATAAGACATAGTCTCCACCCACTAGTACAGGTATAGACGTGGATATATCATATATGCTATAGTCGTATGTTGCTTAATAATGGGGATATGTTCTGAGAAACAAGTCGTTAGGGGATTTCCTTGTACACAAACGTAACAGCAAAAGAACTTACAGAAACCTAGACAGTACGGCCGGCCACATACCTGGGCAGTGTTGTGGAGATTACCACTCCTCGGTACAGCCTGTGCAGCGTCCACTGAGCTGAGCAGGGCAGGCAGTCATAATACAGTGGTAAATACGTGGGCATCAGTACATAGCAAAACATGGAAAAGATACAGTAAAAATATGATGCTAAAATGTTATGGGAACTCCATCCTATATATGGTCGGTGTTGACCCAAACGTGGTTACCTGGTGCGTGACTGTATGTGGGATACACACATGAGAAGCTAGAGGGAGGGAGACTGACAAGTCAGGGGACGTGCACTGGAGAGAGAAAGTCAGGAAGACAAGAATGTTTGGGCCTTGAAGGCTGAGTAGCAGGGGGCCTCTCAGCCGGGGGGAGCAGTAAGGCACAGGGATGTGCCAACACTCAGTCCCTGTCACTGGACAGCATGCACCATTTCCCACATAGGCAATTCAGAGTTCCTGGGCATCAATCCATTAGCCCACGTGCATTAGCTCTCACTGCCAAAGGGTAGGCGCGCATCCTATCACTGTTCCATGACATCTCTGTTGTCACCTCGCAATCACACATATGTGTGATATCAACTATGTTCAAAGCCTGTGTAATAGGTATAACAATAATGCTAATAGATAATAGCAGCGTCAAAAGGATTTCTTGAATATATACAACAGGTCCCTTGTGCTTACCATCTGACTTACTCTCCTGAAAAGTCTATGGCATGGCTGTTGTTATTCCCGTTTGATAGATGGAGGCACTGACACTCATACACGTAGTCTGTACTGTAAAGAACTCACTGGTGAGTTGCAGAGACAGGACGTGGGCTTAGAAAAATGAGCAGCAATTAACAGCAATGACTAGCCTTCTATGAGCACTTACTATGTAATAGGTGCGGCACCAAGGGCTTTACATGCATTAGCTCAGGAAGCCTTGCAATATACTTATGAGGTCAACACGGTGATCACACCAATTTTACAGTGAGGAAAACCAAAGCACTGAGAGATTAAATCCTTGCTCCAAATTACACAGCTATCCAAATCCAGAGCCCATAACTCCACAGGCCTATGGGCTTAACTTCTGTAGTTCATTTCCTCCCCTCTGTGCTGTGCTCCGTGGGGGGAATAGAGCAGGTGCTAAGGAATGTAGAAGTGGGAGCACATGCTGTTGGCTTCACAGATGAGAGTGGCTGAGCTGAGCTTCCTTGGAAGAGGAGGCTTCAGACAGGACAAAGCCAGGTTGGGCCAGGGGAAAGGCATAGATGGTTCTATTCCAAGCCGGCAGTCTCCAGGAGGCTCCTCAAGAACTCATTCATTTCCTTTGAGAATTTGCCCATCCAGGGTTTGATTATCAATCTTACACCTGAGAAACGAGTCGCATTTCAGAAGCAATCTAATACTAACATTTAACATACAGAAATTTGGAATAGCTTATTGATTTTTGTCCAGAACTGTATGGTGGCCCAGCATGGTGGCTAACACCTGTAATCCTAGAACTCTGGGAGGCCGAGGCAGGTGGATTGCTTGAGATCAAGAGATCGAGACCAGCCTGAGCAAAAGTTAGACCTGTCTCTACTAAAAATAGAAAAAGTAGCTGGGTGTGGTGGCACACAGGTAGTCCCAGCTACTCAAGAAGCTGAGTCTAAGAGTTTGAGGTTGCTGTGAGCTGTGATGATGCCACGCCACTCTATCCATGGTGAAAGAGTGAGACTCTGTCTCAAAAAACAAACAAACAAAAGAACTATATTGTCCCTGGACAGAGTTATTCTGTTTAATTGACTAGTACATCCTCTCCCCATGTAGAAAACCAACTCATAGTCAGAATAATAATAGCTACTATTGGTCGAATCCTTACTCTTGTGATACACATATGAAATACTATCTAAATGATGAAATCAAAGAAGAGTCAGATAAATTTAATATGTGACGATCTCACACTAAGATATGATGTGTCCATCCCTACAACAGGATGTTCTGGCCAGAAAGACTGAGCGACTTGAAACGGAATCGCGATTACATTCCCCCTTCCATCACGGTCATTGGGCTGGCCACACTACTGCCAGTCTGCTGGCCCAAACAGACTGGCCACTGCTTTACATGGCCATTGCCTTGGTGACTCTCTGTTCTTTATGTGTCACAGCTGAGCAGCCCCACTTCTGATTAACACATGCTTCCTGTAGACGCGCTAATACATTCTATCAGGTTACTGGCGAGTGGTGCTGCCCAGGGAGCCATTCTGTCTCTGAAGGTGACTTTGCCTATCTCTGCTCTGTACCGATCTCAAAGTTTCATTCTTACCAGACAATGCTAGTTCTTTTATCCACAGGTCCTTGGGCGATGCTTCACTGTATAACTCCCCTTACAGAGAACATCAAGAAAAAGATACTCAAATATACTAGAGAGCAAGGAGTCTTAGTGGAGCAGAAAAATTGTGCAGGGAGGTTAAAATTGGAGAGGTGGGTTGGTCCATGGAGTAAGTTGTCACTGTCACAATCACCTCTCAAGGCCGTTATAGTACTGCATAGTAAATAGGACAAAGCGCACAGCAAAGGGGATGTGTCTACCTATTTGGATTTGCACACAAGGAGTGCCACCCTTTATGAACTTTATTCCAGAGCAGCCAATACCACATCAGCAAAACAGTTCATAAGTTG
This sequence comes from Galagoides demidoff, assembly GCA_963574575.1. Taxonomy (NCBI): domain Eukaryota; kingdom Metazoa; phylum Chordata; class Mammalia; order Primates; family Galagidae; genus Galagoides; species Galagoides demidoff. The sequence continues at coordinate 12,322 of CAUYQV010075344.1, read as the reverse complement.
GTTTACTCATTTGGCCATTCATTCATTCTGTACCATTTATGGGTAAGCCACCATTCTCACAAAGGCATCCTCTATCTAACAATGGCTCTATCTCTTCTCCCAGTCTTAAAGTCAGATGGCACAGACTCAGAAGAGGGAGGAAGAGGATGTGCTTACCCCCTCACCAGAACGAGCTCACCACCACCTCCACTCCTAAAACCACACAGCAGTGGGAAGAGAATGATAGACAAGAACATAGATCATTTCCACTCCAGATGCAAAGCCTGTTTAGGGTTGAGAGAAGTTGATGAAGTTTAAATCGGATTTGGGGTCGAAATTTTAAACTTGATTAAACTGTGTTTTTCAAATAAGGTAAAGCCTTTGTCTAAGGTGCCAAGGGGCAAAAAAAAGGAGCACGGTAGAAAGCAGACATTGGAAAATAAGATGCATCTAGATCAAGTCTATAGATATTTGCGTGATTTTTTTTATTGGCTCAAGTCTTCCTGCTGCCTCCACTATGGCTTGACTGTCCGAGTTTCCCACCTGGACTCCTACAAAGACCTCCTCACAGGACCAGCTTCACTCAGTCTTACACTCTTGCCCTGATTTAGTTCATTTTCCAGGCAACAGTCAGTATGATTTTTGGAACATCTTCCGTCAATATTAACCCCCTTCTTGAAATCCTCTATTAAGCCTCCTTTGTTCCATAAAGACAAATAGATATGAGAGAGTTTCTGGTTGAAAGGACGTATTTAGGAACTACACTCGCGGGATTTAATCGTGACTCTGCCCTGTACTAGTTAGCTGTTGGCACTATCTCTATGCCTCAGTTTTCTCAGTAAAACGTGGACAATAATGCAAGCGTCCCCTCATAGGAGAGTTGCAAGGATCAGATGAGTAGCCCCGTGTTAAGCTGTTAGAACCGAGCCTGGCACTGAGCAACCACTGCCTAGCATCCTGCTGTCATTACCGCAGGGCACCAGATAGCTGGAGCTTGGTTGACAAAGACTAGAGTGGGCTGCCAGGTGAGAATGGAGAGATGGGCTCACTCATTACCTGGCATGGAGCCCGACAGGTAGGAACCTGGCATGCAAGAAATTCTCAATAAATATTTGTTGGATGGATGGATGGATGGATGGGTGGGTGACTGAGATACACTCCTCCTCCTAAACAAAGGCTTTTGGCCTGCAGCCTTGAGTACTGCTTGTCCAGGATCCTGATGCCATCTGTGCACCTCCCCTTCCTCAGCTCTGAAGGCTGCCTGGAAGGGACTGTGGTAACTTAGCAACAAGAGCTTCCATAGGGAGGAAGCTGCAGACAGTAAGATCGGGTACCCGGGCCCACCCTAGTCTTCACTGCAGAGCATGTGCAAACAGGAGCCTGAGTCTCTGCCCTGGGCCCGCTGCAGGCCTGGATGCTGCTCCAGGGGTGGACCTGGCACAAATTTACCTGGGGCTGAGAGTGAGGAGTGTCTTTAAGAGGCAAGCTTGGGCTGTCTGGAAGTATGGGAAAGCACCCTGTGCTCAGGGAGGTGAAGGGCAGGATGGACTTTGGGGTGTTACACGGATGCTGATAGGGCAACCAAACAAGTCATATCCCAGCCATGTGTGAGGCCCCAGGCCGGTGCTCAGAAGAGAGTTCAGGGTCCCTCATAAGCCTGATTGAAACAGACTTGATGACCTCAGGTTGAGGATGAGGACGAGCAAGGCTTGTTATGCGGCAGAGAAGGCCAGAACAAGTAAACAAAGACATTTGATTAGACTGCGCAAAATAAGATTCTCACCCCCAGGGCACAGCTCTGGACTGGAAGAAAAGAGGCGTGGACGCTGCCGCTGACTTGGCCACTGATTCAGTTCATGGCCACTGGTTCAGTTCACGGCCACTGGTTCAGTTCATGGCCACATTGCTCCAGGCCTCCTTCTTTCCTTTGTAAAATGAGGAGATGGACTAGATGAACCCTAAGGTTCCTCCTAGAGCCAGTGGCCATGCATCCATGCCAATTCCCACTCCACCCCCCAAGGGGGATTCACTCCTTTATAGTCTGTAAAACCCCGTGTTCTTTTTCCAGCTCCATTCTCCTTTGACTAAGCTAACTTTACCCGTAAGCTGCTTGAAAGACACAGGCATTGGCATATTCGGCCCCCTTCATCCCAAATGTCCACGCTCACAGGGGAGTGAGAGTTAAAAGTTGCTCCTCCAGAGCCCAGGGCAAGGGGGTGAAGCTGTTAGAACTAGGAGGTGTCAGGTGTCAGAATCTTAGGGACACTAGACAGGCCTCTTGAACCAAGGGCCGGAGACCAGCATGTGCGTGAGAGATGTGGGTGTGGGGATGGGGGTCGGGCAAGGTCCATGGGGAAATCAATTGCTAAGGAGACTCCTGGTGGTACCTTGACCATTGTAGGGGAGACAGGAGGAGTGAGTTATATGTTAGGGTATAGTTCTAGCATGACCCACCCAGCCTAGCTAGTCATTGGTGAGGACAGAGGCAAAGGGCTGGGCACGGGGCCAAGAGCAAGCAACAGCAAGCAGGGGTGGGGTGAAGGTGTGTGTGGGGAGCCCGATACGGCCCCACAGCCACAGCCAGGGCCAGCAGGCCTGCCTACTCCCTTCCAGCGTTAAGAAGCCCACGCTGGAGAAGAGACCTTCCCAGGGAAACGCCTGCCAAAAGGTGGTCACCCGTAATGAGGCAATAAATGGGGTAATTACTGGGTAATTGCTGGACCTCCAAGTGTCTGGGAAGCTGCGGGTGAGAGAACTTGGCCAACATAAGGCCTCACATCTCCCGTGAGCTGGAAGCCCAGCTGAAAATTAGACAGTGTGGATGGGCTAAGGAGAGACGGCTTTGTGAACATTATTTCATCTTTTCTTTCCTCCTTTTTCTTTCCCCTCTGCTCTGGCACAGGTTCAAGGCAGTCAGAAAGCGCCCAAGGCCTGGGTATTGGCTGGGAAATAGAGGCTGCTGCAATCTCCTGGTGTGTTTGAAGCCCAGACCCAACCCTGCCACACCTGCACCTCCCCACTCGCCCCTTCTCTATCCCCAGAGCCCAGCACCCGAATGGAGAAACTGCTTACAAAAATTCCAAATCCACAACCAGCAGGGAGACCAGCAGAGCAATTGTGTTTCTGCAGGCTAGCAACTTGGGGGCCCAACGGAGCTTCTTCCCCACTCTGCTTTAAACTCCGGGAGCCTAACCCCTTATAGCTTCTTTACTCCAGTTAGAGAACTGGGACTAGTTAACCCAGAAACAGATGTGAGTGCTTGAACATGCAAAATGGAACTGTTGAAGCTATTATCAAATAAAATGGGTTCCTTTGCTGCGGCTGAGAGCAGGGTGGAGATGGGGGCAGAATGTGAAAATGAACACAATAATTTTTTTAGTGTCTTTGATAGGTTACGTGTCACTTCGTTAGTTTAGGAGCATTACAAATGTATAACAGAGAGCTTGTTCCGTTCATAAAATGATCCAGTTTGGCATATTAAAATTTAAAGTATAGTTTATTCAGGCAGTAATTACGCTTTTACTAATTGAATTTACCGTTAAATATTTCAAAGTTTTGGTAATAAATTGAGCTACAAGTTACCGAGCCTCGAGGTATTTGCATTCAATGGTATTTGAGAAATGGGTAAAAGCTTGAGAAGAGGAAAAATCACCAGCATTGGAGTAAAATGGAAAAAGGTTTTGTTTTCTCATGTTTTCTACTGCCAATAAGAATAAGCAGAACTCTACGTGATGTAGTTGTTTACTGTTCACAAGGCCACTTTACACATGTTGCCCTATTTGATCTTCTCAACGAAAATCGAAGTAAAAAATAAAGGTGTAGGCATTTAAAGATAAGGAAAGTGGAGCTCAGAGAGCTGAGTGACTTGTTCAAGGTCACACGGTAATGGCAGAACTCAGGTTTGGCCTCAGACTCCAGCCCACAGTCAGAAAAAATTCCCTGAGCAAATGTCTGTTATTAGACAAACAGGCAGACAAAATATGGTGTGTCCATGCAATGGAGTATCACGCAGCCCTGCACGGGAGGGAAATTCTGACCTACGTTACATCATAGCTGAACCTTGAAAACATTATGATAAGCCAAAGAAGCCAGACAGAAAAGGCCAAATATTGTATGATTCCACTTATATAAGGGATCTAGAATATGCAAATTTATAGAAATAGACTGTAGAATGGTGATTGCCAAGGGCTGGGGAGAAGGGGAAAATGAGGAGTTATGAGGCGGGGAATGGGGGCTCACACCTGTAATCTTAGCACTCTGGGAGGCCGAGGCAGGTGGATTGGCTGAGCTCAGGAGTTCAAGCTCAGCCTGCAAGAGCAAGACTCCATCTCTAAAAAATAACCAAGTGGGCGGCCCCTGTGGCTCAAGGATTAGGGCACCAGCCCCATATACCAGAGGTGGTGGGTTCAAACCTGGCACCAGCCTACATAAATAAATGAGAGTTGTGGCAGGTGCCTGAAGTCCCAGCTACCTGGAAGGCTGAGGCAAGAGGATTGCTTGAGTCCAAGAGTTTGAGGTTGCTGTAAGCTATGATGCATCATACTCAGCCAAAGGTGACAAAGGGAAATTCTATCTTAAAAAAAAAATAAAGAGGGCTGCACATGTGGCTCAAAGGAGTAGGGCACTGGCCCCATCTGCCAGAGGTGGCAGGTTCAAACCCAGCCCCAGCCCAAAACTGCAAAAAAAAAAAAGAGTTATTATAATAGGTACTGAGTGGGAACTAAAATAAAACCTTAAGTGCCCCCCATGACTAAACAAAACCCCTCTGGCCAAGGGGATCCCAGAAATACTGCACAGCTTAGTTGCTGGCCATGAAAAGAGAGTCAGACCTGCCTGATCATGTCCCCTTCCCTTCTGGAAGATACTCTTTGCAACCCATGATGTAGGGGATGCCAAGAGTCAGATGACCTCTGAGCAAGATGATCTGCAGCTGAGGGGTGGACCCTCGGGCCATTCATCCACAGGTGCTCCTTATGGAAGAAGAGCCTGAGCCTTCAGTACCTAGTCATTTGTTAATTACTCCCCTAACCTGTGTTGTACAGTCTCAATAAAAGGCTGGTACAGAGGTTGCGCGAGGCCACCTTGCTAAGAAGGGCTAGCCCACCTTCTACAAGCTTGTGCTTCTAATCTGTGTCATATCTGGCTCCTTTTGCTGTGATCAAGACCAGGGCCACAGGGGCCCTGGGGGTTGAGACACATGAACAGTCCTAAGGCTATGCAAGGCAAAGCTTCAACCACACCTGCAGTTCATCAGTTTGCTAAACAGATAACTTGAGCCTGAGTCCAGTGACTTGACTCTGATTAGCAGACTTCCTTAAGACCCAAAGCTTCATTTCTTTAACCAATTACAAATCAAATAATCTTTAAACCCACCTGTAACCTATAACACTTTGAGATGTCCCACCTTTTGGAGCCAAACTAATGTATGCCTTCCATGTGTTTTTGTGACTTTATGTGTAATTCCCGTGTCTCCACTGTGTATAAAACCAAACTGTAACCCAATCCTGGCAAGACCACTTGTTCAAGGCTTCTTGGGCCATGCTCGTACAAACGTGACTCAGAATAAATCTCTTTAAATTATTTGACACAGTTTGGGTTCTTTTCTATTGGCAAATGTTTCAGTCTGGAATGATAAAACAGTTCTGGAAGTGAATGGTGGTGATGGTGGCATAGCGTTGTGAATATTCCTAATGCCACTGAATTACACACTTAACAATGATTGCGATGGCAATTTGTTTTTAAAAATATTCTTTGAATATAATTTTTGCCCCAGGAATCCATTTTATTTGGTCAGCTACTCCTTTCAGTACTTTTAACTTTTTCTAAATCTTCTATTTGTTTTTGTTCACACACTTCTGAGAACCAGAACCCTCTCCGCCTTGGTTACTACAAGAATCTCCTCTGTTATATCTGGACTTAAACCTATTTGTTTCTTTCTGTAGATAGTTGAAGGCGATGCTCTCATTCCCAGGGGGTATGTTACAATAAAAACCAGGTTCAGGCTGGATTCTCCCATGCATTCAAATATTTATTAGCAAGCTGGCCCCAAACAAATAGCCTGTCCACCAAACCCAAGGAAATTCTAGCCTTTGGACCTTTTTAGGCTATGTGACGGCACTTTGTATGAAGATGTGGCCATATTCTAGAGGTGGTTGATGAGTCAGGCTTTAAAATTATCTGATTAATGACTAAATAACACTGGTTTAAAATCCTTGGGCACCATTCCCGAGAGCATAGGTCATCATTGAACTTGATTAACTTCTATACATTTCCTGTGCAAGGCGGGGAAGAGCTCCTGTATCTGAGGCTTCTAGCCAATATACACATCTCAAGCTCTATTTGTTTCACACAAGAAAATTATTTCTAACATCCATTATGCTAATTAGCAAAGTCACTGGTGTTGATAGTATATAAAAATAGCTAGAGGTCTTGCAGTAGCTGCCTCGGAATGTTTTTTCCTGTGTGGAGTCTTTCAAATGTTAACTATCTCGATCTGAAATCCGCATTCCTGATTAGGGTCCTTCCCATGTCAATTGGCCCGTAGGATTTGGATCAAAAGGACATCTCGCAGTTAGGGTTGCTAGATAAAATATATATGTTTGGGACATACTTATACTAAGAAATTATTTGACCTGAAATTCATATTTAACTGCATTCTATAGTTTGTTTGCTAAATTTGGTTACTCTGTTCCCAGACTATAGGGCACAGAAATATTTTAAAATAAACAATAAGGTAACCTATACTTTTTGTAGTTAAAAACAGTGTTTTACGTTAATGTTTCCTCGCTTTGATGCATTTCCAAGCAGGACCCTTCTGCTGCAGATGTGGGCAGTTTCTGAGCAGGTGTAACAATAAGCCACTTACTTGAAAATCCACGAAATGAATGCGTGTTCCTGCCACAATTCATGGTCCATCACCCCTAATGGTTGACTGCTGACATCAAGACCAGAATTCAGCAAAAGCAGATCCATAAGCAGAGAAAGAACTTCCTGAATCTCTTTTCTCTTTCCGTGTGTGTGCATGTGTGTGTGTCTGTGTCTGTGTGAGAGAGAGAGAGAGTCAGAGAGAGAGAGTCAGAGAGAGAGAATTGTTTTGCCCCCTGGATGCAGAAATATACCTTGTTCTTGCCTGTGAGAATAAAACTGCACCTCTTGTATGTGGTGGACAGGAATTGCAATGATCTGATATTCTAGGTAGTTTCACATTGAAATCTTTCCCCTGCACACAGGGATTTAGAATTCACTGGGGGAGGGTGGGGAGGGAGAGGAATCATAAAGACAGGATAATAGCACCTCCTTGGAAAGATTTTCATCGTCATTCTACAATAAAATTGATTTTATTTTCCAGAATTTTTCTGATTTTAATTTTTACCACGGGTCAGAGGGGAAATTCCTGGGGGCAGGAATAAAACACCGTGCCCCCGTTCCCCACTCCTAAGGTGTCTGATGAAGGGAGAAGACAAGAGGGAAACCTTTTCATTTCTAGGTGTGGATTAAATGCATCCTTCTCAAATGCCCCAGAGAAGGTGAGTGGTTAAAAAAATTAAAAGGCATTGTCCCCAGGCCCGGCCCCTGTGCACCAAAGCCTCCCAGGAAAGGTCGTGCAGCAGGTCAGATCCCCCGCAGTGTGCCCTGGGAGGCTGAGCTCCTGCCTGCCCCACTCCCAGGCTGCAGCTTAATAAAGCTTAATAAAAGGTGTGATTGCCATGGCAACCTCAGAAACACTTTCAAATAGATGGCCAATTATTATTCACTCATTTACTGTTTATTGTAGCGATGCCAATCACGATGAACTCCAGGGGTGCATTAATGGAGCTGTGATCTGGGCTTGCGGCCCTGGGGAAGGCATTGTGATGCCTCATTCATTAGCACAGTGCACTCGAAGTGGGTGGGTACAGCCTCTCCCTTTGGTGTGGAGCACCCAGCCACACACACACACACAGTTCCCAGTGAACACCCAGGCCCCCTGTCAGGCAAAGGGACAGAAACCTTCGCTCAATCCCTAGCAGGAGTTTTAATATTTTTCAGCCTTGGGCGGTGCCCGTAGCTCAGTGGTTAGGGCTCCAGCCACATACACCAAGGCTGGCGGGTTCGAACAACAATGACAACAGCAACAAAAAAAAGTAGCCGGGCATTGTGGCAGGTGCCTGTAGTCCCAGCTACTGGGGAGGCTGAGGCAAGAGAATCGCTTAAGCCTAAGAGTTTGAGGTTGCTGTGAGCTGTGACGCCACAAAACTCTACTGAGGGTGACATAGTACAACTCTGTCTCAGAAAAAAAATTTTTTCACCCTTCTCTCTGGAACCTTCCCCTGTTTCAGATTTGATAACTACTCTGCCTCCTTAAACCTGGGACAAGCTCACAGGGGCAGGTGTGTCCCAAGCCATTTCCTCTTTGTGGTGGGTGGTTTGGAAGACCAGGAGGAAAAAGATACAGTGGGTGAGGGCTTCTCCTTATACTCAAACTCCCAGCCCTGTCCCACTGCTCCCTCCTCCCACCATCACCTAAACACACTCTCACCCCATAGAAGACAGGCACCCACAAGACAAGTGGTGGAGGCGTTAATCTCTGTGTTTTTTTTTTTCCCTAAAGTATTTTCTCTCCCCCTTCAAGAAGGGAGCCAGCTATTTCCCAAGGCAGAAGTGACAGAAATACAGCCTCCATCCTCGGTGGCTTGGATGGACTGTGCCAGGTCTTTCCAGAGGAGGGAAAGAGAGGAGGGAGTGTGTCCAGGGAAGTAGAGGGTCAGAGACTGTCCAAGGCTAGATGGGGCTGGGGTTTGGAAGCCACCAGGATCCTCATCTGCCCCTAAGTCTGGGTCAAAAGCAGCAAAACCATTGCCCTCCAGGTTCTTGTAGGCCAGGAGACGATTATGTAAGTGGGGGCAGAAGACCAGAGGACAGTTCCCCAGTGCTTCCTCTGTACACAGGTCTGGCCCAGTGGAAAGAGTGTGGGTTGAGAACAATCCCTACCGACCTGGTGAGATGGGACCTCACTGCCAGATTTTATTGAACTTAACAAATATTGTGACATTTCTTGCACACCAGAGTGAAGTGAAGTCCACGCTCACTGCAGGGAATGGCAGCTCCCACTGCCTTAGAGACACCACCCGGGTGGCCTGCTCTTCTGGTGGCAGTGCCTTTTTGCCCTGCCTGGCTCCTTTCTGAGTCCTGAGGCTCCAGTCCCCACCCAAATTCCTGAAGCATCTTCCCTCAATGGTGCCTGTCATGCCCAAAGACAGACAGACAGACAGACAGGGGTGGGAGAGTGACTCATTATATTTGCTTGTCTCTAGCCCTCCCTGGGCTCAGAACGTGGGATAATGTTAAAGAAAAAAAATATTCTGATGCATGTTAATATGGAGAAGACGACTTAATATCCAGGGCTATCCTGATAGGTGGCAATCCTATTGCAATAGCAAAAAGAGATGGGGCTCAACTCTGAGTACACCAAGGGCAAGTGGAGATTTATAGCCAGTGAGCAAAAGGTCAGGGTCTCCAGGGAGCAGAATTCTCATCCAGCCAGCTTAGCAGGATTGGGGGTGAAGGCAGGCCAGGGAGATCAGATATCAAGGGTGGGGGGACACCCTTTAACTAGCCTTTCAGGATCCTTGCTGGAGCCAGACTTTGCATGGACAGACAAGGACACTTGGGGTTGAAGACCAGTCGAGAAGAGAACCTTTGGTCAATGAGAGAGTCAGTCGTTGTCAGCAGACACTAGAAAGGGGACCTGGGGGCAGGAGAGCAGAAGGGAAACTGGTGAAGGAGGGGGATGTCTTTGATTTCTGGCAAAATTGGGCAGCACCCAGCAGAGAAGAGTGACTCTGAAGCATAGCTCAGAGAAGACCAGGTGACACTATCAGGGAACTAACTGTGCACCCTGGGTTTAGGCTAGACTGAGGAACCCTAACAGCCATCACCCCAGTAAGTCAGGTCATTAGAGATACCCAAGAGATTGTTCTGCTCTAGACCTTGCCTCGGTGGTTGGGTGCTCCCAGTTTATAGCTGGGAGGGATTGACCACAGCCAAGGTACACAATCCCTTTGCAGCTCAATTTCTTCTTCTGGGAGGTGAGGATGATAAGGTTTCCACCCTCAGGGGCTTTGTGAAGATTCACTATAATGGTGTTAAAACCCAGGGCAAGTCCTCATCTTGAGCTCCCTAATCTCAGCTCAGTCTGGGAGGAGCAGCTGAAGGGAAGGCTCTTCCGTCCATCTCAGAGGCCCAGGGAAGGCCCGCAGTCTCCTGGAGGTACAGTGCCAGCTCTCTGAATAACCTAGCCCCTCCTGACTCCCGTCCCCCAGCAGATGGTACTTACTCCTCCATCGTCTCAGGACCCATCCATCTGGACCATTCCCACTGTATGGGAATTCCTAGGATCTTAGTCTACATTCTCCAGCTGCTTCTCTTAACAGTGGTAAGATGCCAGAAGGGGCGGCGCTGCTCTGGTTTGACTGTTTGTGTCCCCCTCAAATCTACATGTTGAATCCCAACCTCCAGGTGATGGTAGGAGGAGGTGGTGATTAGGTCATGGTGTCAGAGCCCTGAATGGGATGAGTGTCCTTATAAAAGAGGTCCCAGAGAGCTGGCTTGAGCCTGCCACCATGTGAGGACACCGTGAGAAGGTGCCATGTAAGGATTCCTGTAACCAGGAAACAGGCCCTCACCAGACCAAATCGGCCAGTGCCTTGATCTCGGACTCCCCCAGCTCCAGGACTATAACAATTAAATTTCTGTTGTGTCTAAACCACCCGGGGTTGATGGTACTTTGTGATGGCAGCCCAATGGACTAAGACAGATGGGACGTGGCAGAGCCACAGGGACCCTGAGAAGCCAGAAACTGGCTGTGACCCCCAAGTGAAGGGAGGGTGGTCCCAAGACTTTAGTCCAAAGCTCTTGCAGGCATGTGACTCAGAAGAGATTTTTGAGGGGGCATGGGCAGGCAGGGGGCCCCCAAAGAACAATTTTCAGGCAGGGGTAGGCAGGTGGAGGTCTCTGGAAGTTGGGCCTGACTTTCACCAGCAGACCTAACTTGAATCAGCTCCACAAACACGTCCAGAACATGTTTTATGTGGCATTCCCTGACTGTACGAGACACTGGGAATACAAAGATAAATAAGGCTCATTCTCTGCCTCAAGGAATTTACAGTCTGGGGAGAAATCAGAAATGCAAACAAATAAATTCCAATACTCCCGTAGATGGGAGCTAGAGTACCCAGCTGAGGTGAGGGCTGCGGGAACACAGGACAGGACTAGGGGTCCTGCCTGGGCAGTCGGGGAGGTCTCACGGAGGAGGTGAGAGTTCATCTTGCTATCCAGAGAAGGGTGTATAAGCTGCGTGGGCAAGGCACAGAGACAGTTTGGAGAGCTGTGGCCACAGCCAGGAGCTGGGAGACAGGTGTCAGAAAATGAGCTGGGAGATAAAAGAAGAAACTTAGAGAAGGTCTTTTAAAGGCCAGTGAGGCTGTGGGAACTGTAGAAAGGCTGTTTGAACGGTGGCCTTGGGTGGGGAAGTGCAGGGACATCCCTGCACTAGCCCTAGCAAGAGACCAGGACATGCAGATCAGGGGAGCTGAGCCGACAGAGCCAGAGGACTGGGTCTCAATTCTGCTCCCCACTAAAGGACAGGAGAGGTCTGAAGTCTCAGGGATTCACAGTTCCCAGAACTGTAAAATAGGGAGGTGGCAATAGATAACACTCCTTTGTGCCACCCAAAGACAGCGGTCCTGGTTGTAGGCATTCAATAAACAAAGGGTTGCCAAAATCTCAGGAGGGACGTGTTTGAAGAACATAGAATAGTATCCAGCACATAGACCTGGACAGAACAACAGATTGAATCTAGAAGAAAAAAAATGAATCAAAGATGATTCTGAAAGTTCTAGAATGATCTCTCAGTGGCACTGAAGACAGAGGGTTCCAGTGGTTCTCAACCTTCCTAACGCCACGACCATGACCCACAGGTTGAGAACTGCTGATATGGGGGACGGCAAAAGAGGAGTTGGAAGAAGAGGGGACCCCACCCTCGAGGTGTGGTCTGCATGGTGGCCTTGGGAATCTCACATTTCAGCTCCCTGTCTGTGTTCCACTGCCTAGTCTGCCCGGGTCCCAAAGGCCTCACCCCTGCTCCCACAGCCAGACTTTCCTTCTGGGCAGGAGGTTGCTTCTATCTCTTTGTTCTCTATCACGTCCTTTTTTTTTTTATAATCTTTTTTTTTTATTAGATCATAATTGTGTACATTAATTCTATCATAGGATACAGTGTGTTGCTTCCATATGCAGTTTGGAAAACTCTCATCCAACTGGCTAACATAGCCATCATGTCTTAAGTTCCTTCCCCTCTCCTGAG
>CAUYQV010075342.1:0-15276 GCA_963574575.1 Galagoides demidoff | reverse complement strand
AAGTTGATAAAAAATGAGCAGAATAAAACAAACTGGATTTAGGAAATTATATGTTATTTTTTCCCCATAGACAGAAGTCACTTATACCGCTTTAACATTTAACTTTCAAGTTACAATCATAACAATTAGCTTTTCCACACAAATCAAACCTGAGAGCCCATTGCTTCAATGGCTAATAGAGAACTGACATCCCTCTAAACAAAAAGAGTCCCATTTAAAATAATCTTGTGCTTATAAGAATTTCCAGTTATATTAACTTCAATTAGGAAATTATGTATATTATGAAAAAATGTAAAAGCAAATATGCATGTTGGAAGTCACTTTGAACAAATTCCTCATAGATTTTTGTTAATTATATGCCAGATGTGAACAATATATTTTTCATTTCCTAATTTTTACATACATATATAGCGGTTTATAGTTAAGCCAAGTTTCTCTGCAGGTGACCCAAAGTGTTGTTATGCCAGCATACTTTTTCTGAACATTCAGGTTTAAGAGAATGAGAGAACAATTTATTGTACGTAACCTTTATTTCCATACACGGTCCATTAAATTTACCCAAACTACCAGTTATGCATGAGTTTGGTGTACATACAAGTTTTATTTTCTAAGCATAACCATACTGTTATTGCTAGGAGATTATACATAAAAATTTATTTCATATAATCTAAGAACAAATTTATATTAAAAGTGGATTCACTATTTAGTAGGCCACATTTAATCTTATGAAATACATGAAACAGTAATCCATCTACTTATAAGAACTTTCCAGAAGGCATTGTTTTGATATAAAAGGTGACTTATTTATTCGGCTAGACAAACGTATACGTGGCATGAGTCAATAATTAACTTTTTCATTATATAACTTTCTTAAATCAGTATCTTAAGTTGCTTATACTCAAAAATAAATGAGCTGCATAGTTAAATAAATTGCTGTGACTAAAACATAACATCATGTGTTGTTCACCCCCAGATTGGAAGGATCAGTGCCAATCTATTGTAACAGAAACACCAACATGGAAATGTAGGTTGGTTTCACCTCCAGCTGAATCTGATGTCAGTGTGGTAATTACCAGGCCCAGTCAATAACACCTCTCCTCAGTATAATTGCAAATCCAGTACAACCATGACCAGAACTAAATTGCTTCAGAACAATCAATAAGAATCTTCTGATTGTGTTCCCAGGTGTATGCATCAAATATAAAGAGGAAAACTGTCCATTCAAGCCAAAGGTCAATTTTATAAATAAAAATACTGTATTAAAGTCATGTTATGTTTTATATGCTTCCCAGGCAGAAGAGACTACAAAGATCAGTTAGTTGTCCATGGAAAGAAAGTGTGTATCAAGGAATTAATCAGCAGACAAATAATAATGCAAGAAAATAAAGAATATTTTTGAGTGAGAGATTTATCCATGACTGAGGATAAGCTAGCCATTTCTGCAAACATTGTGCTGCTATTTTAAAATACAATTTTGAACTTAAAACTAAAAGCCTTGTACTCACTGGTAAGCTTCAATTGTTAAAGGGGCCAGTTAACTAACAAGTTCCACAAGCTGCCAGTTTCATTAGAAAATAAGATTCTAGCTATTAATTTTCTATTGGAGCCATGTAATAATATAGGTCACTGGAAAGGGTCAGTTTTCCATCTGTTTAGTGCTCCTTACTGGGGAGTCAGAATTCCCAGGATGAAGGAAAGATTAGAACCACAGAACTAAAGAGCTAAGCAAAACCCAAAAATAGTTGTTTGGTGTTAATGAACTTAGGCTAAATTATGTTATCCCACTTCCAGCCAAATAAAAGCCTCTTCAGATCTAGGAACTAGAACTGTTTTCCAAAAAGTTGGTTGCGTGAAGGCCAAAAAGTTGGTTATGTGAAGGCCAGCGTGACACTAAGTAGAGAGGAGAAGGGACTGGCCAGTGGGAAAGAGACAAAAGAGACAGAGAAGGATAAGGAGACACTCACAATTATGGCATAAAAAAGAAACTTAATACCAAAATTATAGTTTACATAATAATTATCATAAGACATGATGCTTCCCTTTGGTTTAGGTATTCTTTGGTTTTAACAAAGAACCAGAGGAATAGTTGCACAATCACATTGGCTCAACTCTTTTAATCTCTTCTTCAACTTTTAATACTTTTCTGGTGGGAGATTTGAGTGAGTTAGAACAACGTGCCGTGGTGCACTCCGCTCCTCTGTTCTTGATGACTTCCCATTAGCTAGAGGAAAGTTTCAAACTCCTCATCCTCTCATCCCAGCACACTACTCCACCTGCCACGTGTCTTAGGCTCCCAAGCACTCCCAGCAACTCCTCATGTTATCCTAGACAAGCATGATGCTTTTCATCAGCACTTTGCTATTGCTGTGATCAGAATATTACCCCTTCATCCCACCCATTGGTCCCTACTGTTCTCTCTGACTGGTTCCTCCAGTCCCAGGGCAATATGAGAAATCTTCCCTGATCCTTCCGTTGCAAACTGTGCTTCCTTCCTCAATGTTCTCACTGCACTTTGCCTCTATTTATTTATCACATTCTTTTTAGGATCTTAGTCATTTTTTTCTTCTATGCTTTCTACAGGGCATGCTTCTTAAAGGCAAGAGCTTGTATCTAATCCCCTTGTGTTCTGTGGTGTGAAGTGCAGCATCATTAACACGGATCCGCAGTAAATTTTGGTTGAACAAATACATGAGTGAACATTTCACACAGTCAGACATTATGTGTAATATCTCCCTAAGGCCCAGACTCTGTCTCCTTTATCTGCCAGCTATAATATCTAGCATAGTGCCTTCCCCATCACAGCAGATCATTTTTAACCCTGTATTAAATTAGGAGTTATACTGGGGCTGGGAGCAATGGCTCATGCCAGAAGCTTCAGACCAGCCTGAACAATGTAGCAAGACACCATCTCTACCAAAAATTAAAAAAATAATAATAATAACTGGGAGTGGTGGCTTATACCTGTACTCCCAGCTACTAGGGAGGCTGATGTAGGAGGATGGCTTGAACCCAGGAGTTGGAGGTTGCAGTGAGCTAGGCTGACACTATGGCACTCTAGCCTGGATGACAGAGTGAGACCCTATCTCAAAAACAAACAAACAAACAAACAAACAAAAACAAAGAATTCTAGTGGAATGATAGCGTTATCAACAAAGATCAATCATTAGCAAGAGTAATAACAGTAATTATACACTACTACTAAAAAAAAGTTAGTATAGAAGTTACCTAAAATGTTGACTCTGTCAAGAAATCTAACCACACACAATTTTGCATTAAGCATATCTAGAGCTAATCCTCCCTTCTAATGGGGCCCTGAGGAAATGATGAGAGAAAGCTGTGACTCCTAACGTCAAAAGTTCTCAACATGGACAAAAACTATTGTTGACATAAAAACACTATGTTATGTCACTTCTTGAAATGTTGCTTATATATGTATATACACACACATACATATATATACATATATACATACAATACATATATGTATATATATAGTGATATATAATGACGAGAATAAACCAGAAGTGTATAAAAATGTATATTAGCCTGAACCAAGAATGTTTGTTTTTTTTTTGATATAAAATATATTGGATTTCAACAGATGTGAAAGGAAGAGAGAGAAAGTGAGGAAGGAATAGAAGAAAGTAATTCAAATGCTGTAGTAATTTCTAGAGAACCAGAAGTCGCATGCATATGAGAGTTGGACTTGCATAAACCATGCTAAGCTCCCTCTAACCACTCCACCCCCACTAGCAAACAGGAATTCTATAGTTGACATTTTACATTAAGCTATAAGTGAAAATGTTGCAGTCAAAACAACTCAAAAAGCTGTTAAATAGCTGATAATTTTATCAAGTTGAAAAGGAATGTAGCTATGGAGCAGCTGTATTAGAAACATAATGCTGTAAACATTTTCAATTACCCCCCTTAACCCTTCTAAAAGGCTAACTGGAGAATGTTCCCAGGGACGCAGGGCATGAAATAGCACAGTAGCAGCTCTCAGCTCCTCCCCGGGCTGTGCCCTGAGTCCACGGGAAGGGGACTGTGTGGACTGTTGCTCCCATCAGTTTTAAATTGCTCAAGCAATTGTTTCCTGTAGATTAATTTGTAATTCTAAATTTCCAGGCAAGTGAAATGTGAGCCTGTCCCTCCCTCAGGCCATTTTCAGAGCTATTGCTTTCCTGTAATCTGAGGCAGAGGCAGAGTGCTAACTCACAGAAAGGAACAGAGTGGAGGAGGAGAGATGGGGACTCCGAAGAGAGCGGGAGAGGGAGGGGCTGAGATAGGGAGGAGAGGGAGGAAACCAAAACCAGGAAGGAAAGCTTGGTGCCCTGGCCTCCTCAGAAGTGTGCCCTGTGTTTGTCCTTTGACAAAGGCAGTTTTACACATCAGTAACATCCTTGGGGATAAGCCTCATCTCCTAAGAGATAAGTGAACAAACACATACTAAATAACTTTGGGAGCGGAGGTCTACCATGTTCACAGATGAGTTTTATTTACTAACTGGTTTTGTAATAAACCAGTTAGTTCTGTCCTCTCATTCTGCCCTTCCTACAGGTCTGCCACGTAGCTTTGAGTCCAAATTACCTGTCCAGGTGCAGAACAGTTTGGGTCCATGAAAGGAGATGCATTCTCTCAGTGCAAAGCTCAAGTAATCACTCCAAGGCAGCAGTTTCACTCAGTCAGCCAACATTTGCCCAATGGCCAGTTATCACAGAAAACTACATGAGGCTGTGTATGTCTTTCAATAAAATACTGCTCAAAGCTCTATAACTCAACATAGTGGTGCTCAACCTTTCTTTGGAACACTGATCCCTTCTGGACTCTGATACATATATTTTTAAGTATCCTCTTCCAAGATAAAAATGTATGAAGCTTAACTCACAAATTATACATTAGTACTGGCTTTACCACGTCAAAATAGAAAAATAATATTGCCCAAAATTTGTATGTTGTTCAACTTTCAGTTTTCACGTAAATATTTATGGCAACTTCCTGAGATGAATTTAACTCAGTCCAAAAACGTGCAAAGTCATATCAATTTAAATTGTGTTCAAAAGTAAATTTCAATAAGAAGTCAGCCAAAGCTTGTCTCTGAGTAGACACTGAGAATGTGAAAAGGTCTTTGGTGTGGTAGTGGACTTGCCATTTTTGAGCCATTGACTTCAGCACTTTTGTGTAAAGGCAGCAGTTCTTTAAAATCCTGACTCACAATGATACTAGATGCCAGGGAACACAAGCAGACTTTTCTTAGCTCCTTTTGCCAAACAAAGGGAGATCTACATCCGAGAATTCTCCTGGGCTCCATGTTGCATTGTTTTCCTCATCTGCTCAGTCAATAAGGCCATTTGGGGGCAAGCTCTGACTCACCAATGTTGTCAATGTTACAACATCATTATTGTTGTAGGGAAAACAGAAGGAAGGCTCCATGAGGTCAGATTTGCATCTGACTCAATTTCCAATGGACCTCCTACCACCCTGATGCAGAAAGTAGAGTGTCACAGGAACTTGGGGACATTCTTTCTTCATCAGGAGGTTGCCAACTACTATGCAGACAAATAATGAGTTGCTACATCTGTGCACAGGTTCCTGGATTTTCTTCTGGTTGATGTTTTATTTGACAAGGTATCGAGTGTAGCAACTGGTACGTAGTAGGCATCCTTTTTGAACAATTTTTTAAAAGCAGGACTGGAGTCCAGTTTTCATACTATGTTTTCACATTTCCTTTCCTAATTTTAAGTAGTTTTATGGGTATTACACTACCAGTGAGGTAGTGAATGAATGCCACTCTTTGGCTGAGAACTTATTAAAAATTTGGATTCCATGCACTCAATTGTCGTTGACTGAGTAGTTGGGATATGTAAAAGTTTGTAGAACATTAGCAGCTATTAAAAAACCTTCACAGTTTTTAAAGTCTGCAGTTCTGTAAAATTACTTTTTGGCCCAGGAAATGTGACTTGGACCCTGCCCCCCCCCCATACACACACACACACAGACACACACGTTTGTTTACCAGGACTCCTCCTGCTCCCCCACGTATAGAAATGTCCTTTGAGGCTCGGTGCTTGTAACTCAAGTGGCTAAGGTGCCAGCCACATACACCAGAGCTGAGTTCAAATCCAGCCCAGG
Source organism: Galagoides demidoff (assembly GCA_963574575.1). Taxonomy (NCBI): domain Eukaryota; kingdom Metazoa; phylum Chordata; class Mammalia; order Primates; family Galagidae; genus Galagoides; species Galagoides demidoff. Next base: position 9,147 of record CAUYQV010075342.1, on the reverse strand, counting down.
CCTGCCAAAGGATAATGATAACTACAACCAAAAAATAGCTGGGCGTTTTGGTGAGCACCTGTAGTCCCAGCTACTTGGGAGACTGAGGCAAGAGAATTGCTTATACCCAGGAGTTGGAAGTTGCTGTGAGCTGTGATGCCATGGCACTCTACCCAGGGCAACAGCTTGAGGCTCTGTCTCAAAAAAAAAAAAAAAAAAGTCCTTTGCGTTGGCCTTTTTAAATCATAAATTATTAAATTATTTAAATCTTTCTCAACTGAGAGAACTGCTTCATTTCTTTTGGGGAATGCAGGGGAACTAGTGGGAATAAAGGTAATATTTTGCCCAAACAAATGAACCACATTTCCTCAAAAACATAGGTGGTACTTGAATGTGACCAGTACAGCAAGACCCCATAGTGACAACTGATTAAGGATAGAGAAAAGGGCTACCGGGAAGTAGGAGAAAAGTCTGGCCTCCTAGATAAGGAAGTTAAAAAGCGCCCTGCAGCAAACAATAAGTTTGGGGAACCTTAAGACTCAATCGACCCAGTATGTCCTGTCCTCCACAAAATGCAGTTTCCAGCTTGTGACACAAGTTGGAGTAATGGTCACAGTCACAGAACAGCACACAAGCAATGTCACAAACATCAAAAGACTAACAGATACCACCCTACAATGGTCAGGAAAGTAGCAGGGAACAATTATGGCTAAAAAGAGAAGAAACTGGGCATGGGTGGCTGCTGAGGCGATCTGAGCCCACTGAGAAAAGACGATACCTAAGGACCCGGGGGACCATGAAGAGCTTTTAGATGAGGGGCTAAGACAAGATACTTACACTCATGTCCTGCCTTTGTGTGGCACCTTCTCTCACTCACGAGGGGGCCCCTTTTCCAATTTCTCCGGAAAGTCTATGCTTATCTACACTTTACTTTAAATAAACTATACTTTAAGCAAACCCTATTTCTTTTCTGCAGCACTGGAGTCCCACATGGTTTGTTCTCACCTCCCCTGTACCTTGCTTTTACTTTGACTCAAGGAACTTGATAGGTCTGTTCAGTGCATCGGACCAGGTCTACCAACTGGAGAGGGGCTGGGAGTCCCCCGCCCACAACTTTGAATGGGCTGTTTGCACTTGCATGTGTCTGACTGAAGGGCAACTCTAGCTTATGTGTAGGAATGCTTTTTAGGAATATTTCAATTATTCCAGGGACATATCTAGAAACATGTAAATAAGATCATGAAGTCCAAACTGGAAGTGAAAATCTTAGGGAAGGCCAGAGCCTATAGTAACAATTTAATTGGCTACATGTAGATCTCTGCCTGATGTGCAGTCCCAGACATAGAAACCAATCATATTTTAGGCAGTTGTCTTGCTCTTGTGATTACACAAAATGATCTAACAGTTAACTGCTAGTTACAGGAGAGCTAGGATTCAACTTAGTGGTTTGAAAGAGTCTGTGTCCCTTGGGCACCCTGGAACTAAGATCGGATACATAATCAGGCACCAGAGTTCCTGGGAGTCTAAGTGTACGAATCCCGAGAGGGGTGAAGGAACAGGGAGAAACATCTCAGGAAGCCTCATGAACTCAGTGGGAACTGAAAGTTAGAACAGTAAACTCTTCAGCAAAGTACACAGTGACCAGATCTCTTGGTAACCTCTCAGTCCAACCAGTGCGTAACCCCCTAGTTAGAGTTCCACCATCATGGGAAGACAACTGGTCTGTGACAGGTACTCACTTGTCAGTGGAGTCCCCTCTCCTCTCTTGCACAGGGCTTTTTTTTTTCACTTCAAGCTTTTGCTGCTTCATCCTCTTCCTGTGTGTCTCTCATCTTCTGGGTCACTCTGCTATCTGCAGTTTCTTTCAAAATGTATCATATTCAAAAGCCCAAAGAGAACTTATACCTGACTCAGCCAGTCATTTTTCACCAAAAGCATCCCTATTAAGCAGTGTCCTTGTGCCTTGTCACAGAATGTATGTCAGGTGCCCTCAGAAGAAGTGCCAAACTCTTTCCAATATGCTGAAGCTAAGTATTACAAAGCAAACCAGCCCATGGGCCTGGAACCACTTGCTTCTTAGTTAAGGAAGGGTTATCATTTTAAGACTTCTCAAAGTGGCAGCTTGCATAAATTCCCAGTACATTAAATATTATGACCCTAATTTCATCTAGAATATCAAAAATATTTCCTTTTTTAGTGAGAGGGCTTGACAGATATTTAATGTCTCCAAAAATTAATCGGGTAAAATGATACCATTTAGATACTTCTAGGAAAATATGGAGACAGCTCCTATTGGGTCCTGATACTTCTTTTGTAACCAACTCTGTACCGTATTAGTGATTTGCATATAACAGCCTCCTGGCACAACTTAAATGGAACAAGTTCCCACTGCAGCTAATAAACTCACTGTAACAAGTCCCTCAACTTTGCCTGGTCACAGCAGGATTGCCATATGTGGGACTGGATACCAGATAAAAATGACATTATTCTGTGCTTTCAAATCCATATAACTCTATATTGTCTCTTTGGAAATAAATTTTGTTCAATGGCCAGTGATTATCTCCTATCTGCCTCGCTATAGTATAAATTTTTTGTTGTTGGTGGTGGTGTTTCTTTAATCATTAGTGTTATCTGTGCTTTGGAAGAAGACTTACAATTAAACATATTTTGAACAGAAGAGAAAAAGGCAGCAGGGCTCTTTGGAATCAGTTCATACAGCCTATCATTCCAAAACATTTCTGGTTTTACACTGGTATCATCAACCAATGTCACACAGCTGAGGTGGCTGTGCTAATTAACTGTCCTGCCGAACCAGCTGAGAAAGCTTGTATAAACTCCATGGGAATATGAACTGTTAAGAAGAAATCCTATCCAGCAGAGCTAAAGAGCAAACCCAAATATAGAATCAAAACACGGAACAGTTGCCCTTAATCATCAGGTGATAAGATCATCAGGGACAAGATGTTAGAGAGTTAGCAGAGTTGAATACAAGGCTGGTATGACAGAAGAAAAATTAATCACATGAAAGAGTTCCATGTAAACAGTTTCTCCTGTTTGCAACAAAGCATTAGGGAGTAGCCAAGTTAGCATCTCGGAAGAGAGAAAGCACTCACAATCCAAAGGCCCACTCTGCAGAGAAAAGACAGTCCAACATGAGCAAGGCAACGGTTTCCAAGGAGCTGCCTGAAGTGTGTATAGGACGGGGCAAGGGTAGGCAGAGTTGTCCCGGGAATGTGATGAAATGGTAAATGTCACTCGGAACAGGCAGTGTGGGTCAAAGGTCTGAGAGGGTATGTAAAACATGCATGTTAATAAGAAGATTTTTCCTGGGTCCAGGAAAAGGAGACGCTCTGAAGAACTTCAAGGTGCTGTTAAGAAGTAGGACAGTTTTGGTTTTTTTTCTAAAGTTGTGGTGGGCCATGTACTCCTACCACTATCAATTTAAAAAATCTGATCAAGATAAATAATAAAGAATAGGACTCTTGTCTGGGCTGTGCCTATCTAAACACAACACTAAAATAATCTTAGGCTCCATGTGGTTGTAAATTCATAGGCTTTTGTCAAGATCTGTGAAGGACCTGAGGTCCTACCCTACTTGAAAACTAACAAGTTAACCTGGCAGAAGACATGAGATACCAGGGACAGAAACAAAGGATGTTATTACTCACCGCACAGCAAACAGCATAAACTTCATGTTCATCTCCATTCCCTTTGCCTCCCAAGGCCGATGGGGTGATACGAAGTGGCTCAGGTAGATGTTAACTACATAGGTGGTTTGGTCACAGCTAAAGACCCTTAAGTGTAGAGCACTCACATCTTTTCTAACAGACTATAAGCAAACCTGCCTGAGCCTTTACCCCAGGGAATGCATTATCTTTACTATAGATATCTATCTTTATCAGAGTGACTCTTCTCAAGACAGGCATTATATCTTCCAAGGGTTTATACTATACACATATCCTTGAATAGTCAGTGTCTCTGCTCTAAAGATATGCAGAAGCATGACACACCAAAGCTTTCAATGATCTCTTGAAAGCTTTATACTTTTTAAACTAATGGAGGATGCTGATGGTATAAGTCCTGCTCTCTTCCACCCACAGGGGTAACTCCAGGGTGGCGGCCAGTGGACATAATGTGTCTAAGTTCCATGTGCTGCTGAGGGCACAGCAATCTGGGCATCTATCTGTGAGCATCTTCTTGGCTCTAGAGACACATGCACATGTGGATAATAGGGATATCATTCATTCAGCCTCAAGTCAGGTAAAGGCAGTACCAGGTTCTTAATTGAGCCACTATGCAAATTGTCTTCGTAGTGAAGAAAATGAATCTAAACCTCACCAGTTCTCCTTTTGTCCTGATTTGTTCCCATGCAGGAATTTCTCAAGAAGGCAATAATCTTCCACATCCTCAGGCTCATGAGGAGAAAACGCTTACATTTTCTTATAATACGAAAAGCTCAAAATATCCATTAGCTTTACTAATCAGATGGTTTTGGATACAAGGCTAAAGAATAACAACCTGGAATTTCTGGTTCCCTTCTTACATGGTGATTTATGAGGTGAAACTGGGTTAGATTCTCTTAGGAAAACAAAGTTACAAGCAACTTCTCTGTTTGAATGCCATTGTCATGACTGCCTCAGTGAAACAAAACACGGGCCTGGGGTCAGAGAGACTCAAATCCAGGTCTATCATTATTGGCATGACCACAAACACCTTAAAGGACCTAACTTAGGTCTCTACTCATCTGTAAAATGGGGATGAAAATACTCACATCCTAGTGTTATTATATGAATCAAATGAGAAAATATTTATAGCACAATTTGCATAGTACCTGGTGTTATGAATAATAGTTGTTATAAATGGATTATCCCACCATGCTCAGGAAGCCACAAAATACAGTGCTATGAGTACAGGGTTAGCCCTAATTTATTGCCCATCCTCAGATCCATTCTTGTAGTTTCCAGTAAATCAAGATTCAACTATGGCCCCGTACTCTCTCCAATATGGAAATGCACAATGCTGTGTGATACTCAGTTTGACTTCACTTCTCTGGTGGCAAACATCACCTTTGCACACTTGCCTAGTGAGTTCAAAGACGGAAGCCAATAGGCATTGATGATGTGCCAGGAAACCAGGTCTCCGTAGAGCTTGATCATCTATGAATATTTTATATAGATTCTAGTGCAGGAGTCTTATATAGAACTCTAAAAAGAAAATCACTGTCTTTTTTTCTGTATTAGCTGACATATTATATGCTTGTGTTCTAAATTAAGGCTCTCTCCCTAAACACTTGAATTCTGAAAAACTGCAACTTCTGTAGACTGGAACTTGAGTTATGAGTCTATAATATCACCATGTCCCTTACTCCTAATCTTTTCCATCAACAGAGAAGTTAAAACGACAAACCCCTAGAACATAAAGAACCGAGGCCAGGGAAAGATATTAAGTTGTCCAACTCCTTTTTCATTCAGTACGTTGTCTCACCTCTATTGCCAAGTCATTAAGTCATTAGGCAAATATTTACCAAGATGCAACCATGAACAAATTGCTCTCTTGGCCCCAAGTGATACCCAAGTGATTAAGGCCTGATGAGATGACCCTAGTCAGGGAACTTAGAGCTTAGAAGAAGAGACAAGCCAGCTTTTATATTGCACCTGCCAAGATCAATGCACAAAGTTAGGTGGTCCTGACTACCATATAAGGTATAATTCCTTTACTTATATGTTTAAAAAAAAAAGAGCCAATTCACCTTGTTTAAAATTTAGAACACTGTAGTAAAACACATATCAATCAATTTGGTCATGACATCAAGAAATCAGATCCCTTAGGTAGTGAATGCAGATAAAGTGCTTTCCTGGCATCTAGGATTCACTCATTACGCTTCATCTGTTATTACTGCCTAACACGTTGTTCCCCTCCCACTGCCACCCACAGTAAATTTTGCCCAGGGAGTGAGGGACAAATTTTTACAGAGAAAGTTACATTTCACCTGGTTCTTAAGAACCTTAAGAAGATTGCCAAATAGGCAGTAGTCTTTTAAGGCAGAAGAAGAAATGGGCTCCCGGTGAGAAGCTGGAAGGGCAGAGTTCAAATTCTGGTTTGGGCAGAGTTCAAATTCTGGTTTATCCACAGCCTGTTAAGAAGCAGTCCTTTAGAAGAATGAGATGGAAACAATGTAACACATGACATGTTTTTGGAGGGAAAACTAGGGTTATGCATATGGGCTCTCATGCAATTTAAGTACTTCTTCTTATTTGAGTAATTTACAATAAACACATTATTGATTTTTAAAAGATAAGAAGGTATGATAGAATCAGAAAATATCAAGCTGTTTATTTTTATAGCAGAGATAGAGGATCATGAGAAGGAATTACAATTTTTAGTTCCATACAGTGGGCTTTATGCCCTAGACTACTGGATCAAGAGTTGGCCAAGTACAGCCTGTGGGCAGATCTCGGCCCACCATTTGTTTTTGTAAATTTGATAATCGGCCAGCCCCCCACCTTCATGTACATATTGCTGTGGCTGCTTTTCTCTACAGTGGCAGAGTTGAATAGTTGTGACAGAGATTGTGAGACCGCAAAGGCCCAACATATTTACTATTGAACCCTTTGCAGAAAGTTTGCTGATTCCTTCTCTATATAATAAAAAGACTTCCAGGAAGGGAGTGGCATCATCAACTCTCTTCATTAGCAAGATGACACCAAAAGCAACTGGGAAATAGATATAAAAATCTTAATTAATTATAGTAATTCAGACAGACTTTATGCCTTACCTTACAGAAATTTCTTAATAATTCTCACATCTTAAGGGGCCACATAACCATTAGGTGGGTCTTCTCTAAGAGACTATTCGCTCCAGGAAGGAACTCTTGTCTTGTTCACTGTGCTGTCTCCAGCACCAAGGACAGTGTCGGATACACAGTACGGCACTTAGCCAAATAGACATTTAAGAAACAGATGCAAAAAGAAATCAATGAGTAAACAAAAGCGTGAGTGGGAAAGTCACTTAGGCATGGAGGCAGCCTCTTAAAATCAGACGTCCCAACCTATCACCCTGCCAGTGCTGCAGGCAGCAGCTGAAGTTCCTCCAAGTCATCTTGGGAGCTAGAAACCAGAAAAACCAAACTCAAATCTTCAGAACCTTTCCTAGCCTGGGGCTGTCTCTCCCCTCTGTGCATTGCTGAAGAGAGTCATCATTCACGGGTCTGCCAATTAGTTTCCTCTGTACAGCACGTCGTGTTTCGTCCAGTTTCTCACATCTTGTTAATTTCTGCTCTTTAACACCAAGCAGTTTGGGGGGATCTTTGCACCGCTAGAGGGATTCCACTCTCCTCTGCGGGTTACCTCTCCATCATGCGTCTGACAGACAGGTTTCATTGTCGTCAAACATTGCAGCGGTACAGTTTCTATCTCGCTCTCGGGCTGCTCTTTCAGCTGTACCAGCCCTTGAAAGCTGACAGGATGAATTGCTTGCTTTCCAGGCCTTAATGTTGATCTCCCTTCAGATCTCACCATCTGCTGTGATTTGGCAGCTCAGGTAAATGCATCTTTCTACTTCAGTTGCTCAGCCTCCTGCAGGTAGCACCGTGCCTCCGTCCTCTCTCTCTGCAGACATCGTCCCCTTAGAAGCGGTAGGGTTTATTCTGAAACTGATGGATGTGCCTGGTGCTTTCTTCCTTCCGGGCCGTCTGTCATTCTTTACGTTGTGCAGCTTCAATCTGTCCACTGAGGCCTGTGTGTAAAGGAGGAAATACCATCTGTACAATCAGGATCAGCTGCGTCATTTGTTCATTCCACTTATTATCTGTTGTCCCACAATAGCGCTTATCTTAGTTTCTAAGCCAAAGGTGGCAAAACGGTGGCCAGATTTTCTTCTTTGGTTTATTCTGAAAATGACTCAGAACCTGAAATTGTGATTAAACAAAGGGAAACCTGGCTTCCTTTCTAAATTTGGAAGAAGCAAGACACTAGGGATTGTGTTTCTCTTTGGCAAAAAATGAGAAAGAGTAGATTCTGTTATTGTCTTTCAATGCTATTCAGACTCTCTAGTTTTCCCCAGTCTCACCAATCCTTTCCATCTAATCTGCATAAAGCATTTATAGTCTCTCCTTATGCTTGGCCTTTATCACATTTGGGCTTTTTCGAACTCTGGTACAGCCATGTTTTCAAAATCCTTGTAGAATGGGGATCAAAGCTTTTTCTCAAAAGGCTTTGTAGTCCATAATGTCTCCTCCATCTCAAATACTCAACTCTGCCCCTATAGAGCAAAGGCAGCATAGACAAGACCACACAAATGAGGGTGACACAGTTTCAATAAAACTTTATTTACAAAAACAGGCAGTGATATAGATTTGGCCCACAGGCTGTGGCTCTGACCTCTGTTTTATAGCATCACCCCGATTTTGAAATATCCGCAGTGTATCCAGTCTGTATGGTCCATTCGTATAGGGAACAAACTATATTAAATTATTATATCAGGTGGGAAAATCCACTTCTGTATTGAGTCAATGAGTTTGTATTTATAAATGTGCATATTAGTATGTAATCTTAGTACCTATGATTAAATATTTTAAAAGAGGCTTAAATTTGTTTTCTAAATTTTAAACTTATTTTTGACCTTCATGAACTTTAATAAAATAGTCTATACACACTACTAGGTCGGGTAGCTGTTGTTTGCACGTGTGAATGATAGACCCTAATGAGACCAGTGCCTGCGTTGTTCTCTAGGTCCAACACAGTCCTTCAGGAGCTATATTACCTGCTTCAAGCCACTGTGGGGCCATTTAGCATGGAGACAGTTAGTACTCTCCCATGGAGACACTTAGTACTCTCCCAGCAACCATGTCCCCTGAGACTGTCATGGCACTGAGGAAAAGTCTGTCTCATATTTATTCAGCATTCTATAGTACTTACAACAATCAATGCAGCAAAAATACAGCTAAGCATCCTAGAGATATTTCTTTTTTATTATTATTATTAAATGATAGCTGTGTACATTAATGCGATCATGGGGTACAGTGTGACATTTTCATATACAATTTGAAATACTTTCATCAAACTGGTTAACATAACCTTTATGTCATTTTCTTAGTTATTGTGTTAAGATGTTTATATTCCACTCTTAGAAAAATTCACTTGTACCCTTGTAAGATAAACCATAGAAGTG
>CAUYQV010075340.1:0-28668 GCA_963574575.1 Galagoides demidoff | reverse complement strand
TATTAGGTATATTCCCAGATGACCAAAAATCGCATTACAACAAAGACATTTGTATCAGAATGTTTATTGCAGCCCAATTCATAATTGCCAGGTCATGGAAGAAGCCCAAGTGCCCATCGATCCATGAATGGATCAACAAACTATGGTATATGTACACCATGGAATACTAGGCAGCCATTAAGAAGGATGGAGACTTTACGTCCTTCATGTTCATGTGGATGGAGCTGGAAAATGTTCTTCTGAGCAAAGTATCACAAGAATGGAGGAAAAAGTATCCAATGTACACACCCCTATTATGAAACTAATTTATACCTTTTATATGAAAGCTATAACCAAATAGTCTAAGAATGTGGGGAGGGGAGAGGAAGAAGAGAGGGGGGAATGGGTGGAGGGAGGGGGATTGGAGGGATCACTTTTGTGGTTTATCTTACAAGGGTGCAAGTGAACCTTTCTAAGAGTGAAATGTGAACGTTTTGGCACAATAACTAGGTAAATGATATGAAGGTTATGTTAACCAGTTTGATGAAATGTTTCAAATTGTATGTGAAAACACTACACTGTACCCCAGAAATGCATTAATGTACATAGTTACCATTCAATTAAAAAAAATAATTTCATGAAGTAGAACTTCTGTGCTTTGTGAAGCCGCTTCATTGCCTTCTGGGATTCCTATGAGGCAAATATTAGTTTTCTTCGAATTATCCCAGAGTTCTCCGAGGGAGTGATCATTTTTGCTTTCCATTTCTCTTCATCCTTGCGTGCTTGGGAACATTCTGAAGCTTTGTCTTCAATGTCAGAGATCCTTTCTTCTGCATGCTCCATTCTGTTACTGAAGGATTCTACCATACTTTTCAGATCTTTGAGGGCTGCAACCTCTTGCCTCAGTGTTTCAAAATCTTTGGTCATTTTATCTTTGAAATGGTTGAATTCTTGAGACATCTTTTGAATCATATCTTTTTTTTTTTTTTTTGAGACAGAGCCTCAAGCTATCCCCCTGGGTAGAGTGCCATGGCATCACAGCTCATAGCAACCTCCAACTCCTGGGCTCAAGCGAGTCTCCTGCCTCCTCCACCTCTCAAGTAGCTGGAACCACAGGCACCCGCCACAACGCCCAGCCATTTTTTGGTTGCAGCCATCATTGTTGTTTCGTGGGCCCAGGCTGGGGATTTGAACCCGCCACCTTAGGTGTACATGGCTGGCACCTTAGCTGATTGAGCCACAGGTGCCGAGCCAGGATTCTCAAATCTTTAGACCATTGTTATTAGCCTGTTTTCCTGTTACAAAAGGGTTAGGGCTGTGGTACAGAAGGAAAACATTAGGCAAATGTGATTTTGAGAATAAATTAAAACTAGTGCTAGAAACCACAGAGAAATAGTCTTCAATATAATAGTAGGATGATACAGTTAGAGTACTCTAACATGCAAGGGGATAGTGAATTTCCTGTTACTGGCCAGGCAGGGCCCAGGTGATCGTCCACTGAGAATGTTACGAATGGGATAATTGTGTCCAGTGTGAGTTAGAACAGGTCATCTTTATGAGAGTCCATCTACCCTGAGACTGCACAAATGCCATCTCAAAAAATTATTTTAGTTATTAAATATCTTTTCGTAACCAAAAAGAGCTTTTCAGAACATTTTGGGGCTATTTCTGTCCCAGGGAGCCAGTTTAGTCTCTCTTTACTACTTAATTCTTCAATAGTTACTCAGGAACTATAGCTGAAATTAATGGGGGATTTTACAAAAAGAATCTTCTGCAATAGCATTTTCCCATCTGAAGTCCTAGAATCTCTCTTCACCAAGTATTATTAATGTGTTACTGAATAAGAGAAGCCATTTGTAAATGATTATGCATGATCATTCTTTGTCACATCCATAATTTATATTTTGGGCCTTCCTGGTAGAGCGATTTTAAACTAGTCAGGGCAGCATGAGGCAAAAGCTGTAGAATCTTTTGAAATAATAATTAATTTTCAAAATGCCAAGGCCAATTGGCAATAGTTAACATTGCCCCCAGAGCACAATCATGTCCTAGATGCCACAGAGACAAGTTGCCTTGTGTCGCCTATAAATGGATTCTCAGAAAACCTAATTTGAAATTACTGCCTTTAATTATACAGCTGATATAAATAACTTTGATAAAATTAGTGCAGCTGGCCTCCTGTTTGTTTTTCCCTTTTGAATGCACTGTACAATGTAATCATCTGAAATAAACATCCATTACAAAGAATGCTTCATTTCAAAGAACATATTATTCTGCTCATCCAGTCAATTGTTATTTTTCCCTCCCCAACCCCATTTCAATCTTGTACCTATTAAAAGGGATGAACAAATTACCAAGCTCTCATAATGTACCAACTAGCAAATTAAAACAATACGTTGCTGCTGAATCAGGCTATGCATTTAAAAGACTTTAATTCATTTTTATCCTCAATTATCATGTTTTCTTTTTAAACAGACCCTGCCAGCTTCAAAATTGTTAAAAGACATACTCTTCTCTACGTAATATAATTATGTCATTTCCTAAATTGAAATTCACAGTTTAAAAAGAACAAAGAAGATACAACTTTCGTTTGATGTGCTTTTTGATGCCAAAGGCCAAAGAAAGAGCCTCAAGATCTCTGTAAAACTTTGACCTCAATCCATGTACTTTGTCAGAGAGCAAGCCTACCACGCTGCTGACGACAGTGCGGCCCTTCCTTCTTTGTTCACTGTGGCATGACTGTCATCTCTACCTGCACTGCAATCTGGACAGGATTTGCCAAGGTCAATTCAACTTGGTTTAACTATTACAAAGTTTTGTTCAACCCCACTGGTCTTTGGCAGCTGACTACTGCATACAAGATGCTGTGCAGGGCTCCAGAATGAGTAATATATGACCTCTTTTCTCAATTTCCTAGTGAAGCAACCAAGATTAACTGTAGAACGTTGTGGCCATTTAGAAATGGTTAGACAGCAACACAGATAATACAATAAATATTAGATTAATACCTTTTAAGAGATGTTTAAAAGGGCTATGGGAAGAAAAACGGGGAAATGGGTGTACATAAAGCGAGGGAAATTAACCGGACCTTGAATGAAATTCCAAGTCTGCACTCTCACTGTCTTCTCTATGGAGTAAAGAAAGGCACAGAAACAAAAGCACAGCGTATCCTGAATAGCAAACAAGCGAGGTTTCACTGGAACCCAGGAATTAACTGAAGTAGCTGGAGTTAATACAAGAAAAGTAGGTGGGATCTGGAACATAAAGGCTCTAGGATCCCAAGCTGGTCTCTTCATGTTTAATTGTTAAACACTGAGAAACCACTGGAGTCTTCCAACCGGAGAAAGGAAATGACTGGGGTCCTTCTTTAGAAAGATAAATTTCAAAACTCTGTGTAATGCAGGTCAAAAAGAAGAAAAATGGAAAGTAGTAAAAACTGTGGGAAGAGTATTTTTCTATTTCACAACAATTAACTGTGTTCACGGGAAGGAAGATCTGGAACTGGATCTGCTGGCAGCGGGATCAGACCTACAACTGGGTGACTGGGGGATAGAGAGCACTTGAAACCCCAGAGCAGGAGAGATAGTCCAGCCAGCAACCGCTTGGGCAGTGCTTAGCCAGTGTATCCTCACGTGTGCAGCTCAAGCCCTGCCCTCTGAATCCAAGGACCCACCCTGTCAGTTAGTACCTTTCACCCCTAGTGCAGTGATTTTCAGCCTGTGTGCTGCAGCACTGGTGTGTCCTGAGAGGATCTTAGGTGTGCCTCAAAAATTTTTAAAGACCAGCAATTAAATTATTTTCAAAAGAAGTTCAAAGCACAGTGTTTTTTGATCAACACTATTTAATTGTGCCATGGAAGTTTAACTATAGGTTCAAGTGTGCCGTGAGATTTTAAAACGGCTGAAAAACACTGCTTGTGCCTGAGTTTATGTTCTCACAAAAGAAGAACCGGGAACAAGGACTTGGGCAGGTAATTTATTTCAGAGGTGTTCCCTGCAGCAGGAGTAAGAGGGAAGGAGGAGGGAGACAGAAAAGGAGGAGAAGCCAACAGGAAGGTGTAGAACAGAGGTCACTGTGGCAACCAGATCTTCTAAGAAAGGTAAAGAATGTTTCCAAGAATTGACCATTGGAAGGACTGGGGGTTGACCCATTGATCCTCTGGCTCCCATCCTCTTTTTGTTGAGGACTGTGTGCAAGTAAAGCCTCTGCACTTTAGACAACACCCATACACAGGCCTCCACACTGTGCCTGAGAATTGGCTCAGCTGAACTTGCCATTCTCTTTCATGGAAGTTTCTGAAGCAGGTAACAAAGCTTTGGAAAGGTTAACAACTGCACAACCTGTAATCACCAAGGCCCTCACCAAGCATGCCAGTTCTACTGCCGGTTTCCCTATCCACCTGCGCGTCCTCCAGCCCAGTAATCGGGAGGCTGCACCTCACCAGGCTTTACATCATTGCGTTCACTTGCCACAAAGCCTTCCTGTTCCGTCTGACCAGGAGTGCTCCAGCTCCTGTATTGTAGCTTGCATATCTGATTTCTAGCACTATTTCTGGTACCACCTGTCTCAGGTTGGGTTGTCTTCAGAGCGGTACTTTTTTTTTTTTAATTAAATCATAGCTGTGTACATTAATGCAGTCATGGGGTACAGTGTGCTAGTTTTATATACAATTTGAAATATTTTCATCAAACTGGTTAACATACCCTTCATGTCATTTTCTTAGTTATTGTGTTAAGACATTTATATTCTACATTTAAAAAGATTCACATGTACCCTTGTAAGATGAATCATAGGCGTGTACTTTTGACAAATATTTTGATGCAGGTAGTGTATTTGGGAAATCTCAGCAAATATAAATGCAGGATTATGGACAGTAAGACAAGGATGGGGAAAAAGCTAATTTAAGGGTGCATTTTGAAGTTGGTAATGAAATTAGTAATGAAGTTACTAATTATCCACTTCAGTAGTAACTAATGAAGTTAGTTGATTCTGAAGGAACTCCTGAGAAATATCCAAAATCTCTCTCAGAATTTTCCACCTGAAGAACAGTAAGATGGATCACTTATCCGCAAGCTCCCAGCCCTCGTTTTTATTGATAGCTGCTCATAGAGGTGTTAACATCCTCCCATCCGGGCTCGGGCAAAGCCAGGTGGCACTTTTTATTATTATTATTAAATTATAGCTGTGTACATTAATGCATTTGTGGGGTGCAATGTGCTGGGTTTATATACAATTGGAAATCCTTTCATCAAACTGGTTAACATAGCCTTCACCGCACTCTTGAGGATGTTGACATGAGGTTAGTTGTCATGCATGAGCAGCTGTTCAGCCGAGCTGCAGCTGACTGAGAATCAGACTGAGGGGACGTGACCCAGGGCACCAGAGACACGCACCTGACTGTTTCACTATCCAGCTCCCAGAATGCCTACATTTTACTAGGTAACCTGGATACCAGGATGGATCCTCAACTCCTTCCCAGCATGGTTCCTGGTCATTACTCAGGGAGTCGGTCCTTGCTGTCAGAACTAGCCTTATAAACTGGACCCAGTGGGTCAGTCTGAACTGTTGGCACATCTTCTCTTGGATCTGGTCTATATTAATAAGACTGGATAGCCATTTCTGTTCAAAAATGGGCTAGTAATTCAAACCGGATTTCCTGCCGGGCCCTCCCTGCTGACAGTAATTATTGCATCTAGGTTATCAACTGTGTATTTCAACAGGAAATACACCCTGGCTGTGCGTGGCCTCTGCACACAGGTACAGCTCCACTTACTAAGTTCTCTCAACATGGGCTAGATTCCACACCATTGGTTACATCTTCCCTTTTTGATCTGCTAGGAGAAACTTAGTGTGAATTTCTAAAAGCAGATTTATTTGGCTTTCCTTTTTTGACAAGATGTTCAGCCCCTTCCAAACCTTCATGTGCCCCAAAAGGGGCATTAAGACCACTTGCTATGCCCCTCTTCTCTCCTTTCTGTGTCTGGCCTGCATCTTCCTTTGTGCCACGGGATGACGGACTCAGCTGCAAGATCACTTTCTCTGACATCTAGATTTTGTAATCAGCCCATGGTGCAGATGTTTGCTACACAGAGTTTCTTAGGAATCCCACAGAACCCTCAGCGTGTAGTGAAGTAAATTTTTGCACAATATAGCAGGAAAAAGCATGTGATTGTCTAAAAGTGAACTCAATTTTTATCATCTTGAGCGTCCTATACGTGGGAAATGTTTGATTTAAAAATAAGAAGAAGAAAACTCAAACTTCTCACAGTTCAGAACTTAATCACCTTTAGTCTTTCAGGGTTTCTTCTCATACCCCTTCTATTTTCTGAATACACTGGGACAGGAACCCGTGTTTACAGTTCTGCCCCCCCACGTTTTTCCCAGACCTATGTCATGCCTGTAATCCTGGCATTCTGGGAGGCTGAGGCGGGCAGATCTCTTGAGACCAGGCTTTCCAGACAAAGAGTGAGACCCCATCTCTACTAAAAATAGAAAAACTGGCTCTGCACCCCTTGCTCAGTGGTTAAGGTGAGGCTGGAGGCCTGCTAAACAACAGTAACAACTGCAATAAAAAAATAAAAAATAGTTGGGCATTGTGGCAGGCGCCTGTATTCCCAGCTACTCGGGAGGCTGAGGCAAGAGAATTGCTTAAGAGTTTGAGGTTGCTGTGAGCTACAATGTGACAGCACTCTACTGAGGGCGACATAGTGAGACTCAGTCTCAAAAAATAATAATACAAGTAGAAAAACTAGCAGTGCTTTGGGGCCAGTGCCTGTAGTTCCAGCAACCTGGGAGGCTGAGGCAAGAGGATCACTTGAACCCAAGAGTTTGCAGGGTTGCTGTGAGACATGAAGATGCCAGGGCACTCTACCCAGGGCGACAATGCGAGACTCCGTCGTAAAAAAAAAAAAAAAAAAATTCTCTCGAGTTGGTGGTGGCCTGGTGGCCAGCTCTCTGGTCTTAGTCCAGCCCACTCTGGCCTTTTCCCGGGACAGCAGGCTCCTCGGCTGGGTGGTCTTTTCTGCGGCCCTCTGCTATAATTAACCTTCACTGTAACTCTGGGGGTTCCTGGTTCTTCTTTAGGGGAGCCATCTCAGCTTTCACACCCCACCCCAGGAAAGTGCAAGACACCTGGATTTCCTCTCCCCACACCAGAGTGGGGAAACTTCCTCAGGTCCCCGGCTCCCTGCCACCCCACTAGGCAGGGTGGGCGCGGCACTGTCCCACCGGCCTGGACAGCGGGGTCCTCCCGGGCAGGGAAGGGCAAGTGGCGCTCCCGGGATCCCCTCGGGAATACCCTGGTGGGTCGGCACTTAACCTGTGCTACCTCCGCGGCTTCTCCCCAAACCACGTTCACCCCACAGTGGATACAAGGGGAGTGAAGACTGAGCAAGGCCCCCTGCTTCTCCTCTAGCGTGAGCGGAGTGGCGATGCTGCCGGACACTGCCCGTGCCCCTGCAGTCATTCCACTTGTCACCCTGAAGCTTGTGGGGAAACTGCCCAGAACTCCAAGGTCTGCTAGATATACGAAGCAAGATGGGAGAGTTTAGAAAACACCCTTTTCTGTTTCTCTCAAATTAATTAATTAAGCTTTCAAGAACATTGTCTCCCTGGAGTTTCGGTAAAAATCTACTATGAAATTCACGGTAAGATGGTGCCTCCTTGAGTCTAAGCCCGGGTTCATAACTCTGGATGGATAGGATAGTCGTGTCAGGTCGTGTTAAGGTGGCTGGTTCCCACACCCCAGGTCCTGTTTTGCAAAGATTCCAGAACACAGACCAGGAAAAGGACTTTTTAAAAAACTTCTCCATCAATTCTAATTTTCAGCCAGAACTGAGAGTCACTGGCCCGCGTGTCTTCCCCTTTGAACAAGAGAATGACGTTGAGTCCAGGTATGGGGAAGAAATGTGACTTACTGGAAATTAATGAAAAGAATTCTAGTGCTGTGGCGTAACAGCTCACAGCAACCTCCAGCTCTTGCGCTTAGGTGATTCTCTTCCCTCAGCCTCCCGAATAGCGGGGACTACAGGCGCCCGCCACAGCGCCCAGCTATTTTTTTGTTGCAGTTGTCATTGTTGTTTAGCTGGCCAGGGCCAAGTTCGAACCCGCCACCCTTGGTGTATGTGGCTGGCGCCATAACCACTGTGCTACAGGCACGGAGCCTCAATCCTTTCATATGTTATTATTGACTACATTTATTTGAAGGAAAAAGTTGAGTTCAAAGAGATTAAGTTAAAGCAACAACTTAAACACTTAAACACCAGAGGGAAAAAAATCCCACAAATCTTGGTTCTTGATATTAATAGCTGTCATTTATGACATCGTCAACATAATTAAAAGGTTTTCCAGTGATTAGAGTTAGGTATTTTAAACATTACAGAAACATTTAACCTGAGATATAAAGATTTTCCATGATCCCACCTCACAGAGATAATCACTGCCAATGGTTAGATGCCCCCTCCTCCAGATTTTTCCATGCATATGCAAACAGCCATCAATAAGGCAATTATTTACCCAAATGAGATCACACTACATGCAATTATGAAGTATGATTTTTCTCTTAAAAATATATCTTACAGGGCGGTGCCTGTGGCTCAAGGAGTAGGGCAGTGGCCCCATATACCAGAGGTGGTGGGTTCAAACCCAGCCCTGGCCAAAAGAAAACTGTAAAAAAATGTATCTTACATATGTGTGTGTGAGTATATGTATGTGTGTGATGTACCTCATTCTTTTTAATGGCTTACGTATTTTATTGTAAATAATTAATGAACATTTGGGTCATTTTCAATTCCTTGCTATGACAAACAGTGCTATAATGAACATTCTTATAAATATACCTTGGGGCAATTGCACAAGTGTTTTAACAAAATTAATTCCTGTAAGTAGGATTTCTGACTTTAGAGGCATAGGTAATTTTTATGTTAATAGAGTTTATAAAATTTTCCTCTAAATAAGTTATACCAATTTTCAATTACTACAACTATCTGTGGCAATGCTTAGTTTCCCCACCTTAGCTCCATGGGTACAATCAATCTTTATAAAATGTGCTGATCTGTAGTAAAAATACCTAAATGAACAAAATAAAATAAAATCAGAAGTGACCAAGGGTGTGGGTTTTCGTTTTTTTTTTTGAGACAGAATCTCACTTTCTCACCCTTGGTAGAGTGCTGTGGCATCACACTGCTCACAGCAACCTCCAGCTCTTGGTGATTCTCTTGCCTCAGCCTCCCAAGTAGCTGGGACTACAGGTGCCTGCCACAAGGCCCAGCTATTTTTTTGTTGTGGTTTGGCCGGGGCGGGTTTGAACCTGCCACCCTCGGTATATGGGGCCAGTACCTTGTGGCTCAAAATGGTAGGGCGCAGTCCCATATGCTGGAGGTGGTGGGTTCAAACGCAGCCCTGGCCAAAAAAAAAAAAAAGTAATAAATAATAATAAGTGAGTAAAAAAAATCAAAAGATTTTTTTATTTTAATGTGCTAATCTGGTAATGAAAGTGAATAGCATTGTTAACTGAATTGGCACTTATTTCTCATTGAGATTGGATACCTCTTTACACATGACTTTGGGTCTGTAAAACTCCTTTGTGAACTACCTGTCTATGTATTTTGTTCATTTTTCTATATAATCAATCAACTTTTCTGTCTTGATTTGGTAAAGATCTTTGAATACTAGAGAAATTACTATTTGGCCATCATATGTGTTATGAAATAGGGCATTATTTATGGCTTTGAGTTTTGTCTGGAATAATGTTGGTATGTAAGTTTGTGTTTCTTTTTTATAAATCAGAAGTTTTTGTTTTTAAAAGACGCTTATCTGTCTTTTCCTTTATTAATTTTTATGTCATCATAAGTAAGGGATTCCCTTCCACGATAGTATACATATATTCAATTCTATTTTTTTCTCATACTTTTGTGGTTTCTTTTATCATATTTCAATCTTTCATCTACTGAAACTTAGAGTAAACAGCAAGGTAAGGAATTAGCTTTACATTCTGCCTAATGACCAGTCATTTTTTTCCCACACCATTTATTTAATAACCTAACTTTTCCCACTGATTTTAAATGCAACTTTGTTTGTACTAAGGGATAGTAAGATAGATTTTTAGACTCTGAATTCCATTGTAACGATGTGTCTCACTTTGTGCCACACACATCTTCTATTAATTTCTGAAGTCACACTATGTTCTTATATCTGGTAAAAGTACTCTAACTTTTGAAACTATTTAGCTTTATTAAAGACTTGTCTTGCATCTTTCTATTGCATTATATTTAAAAAATAAGACAGTTTGGATGATATTGCACCAATTATTCCTTTTCTCCATCCTTACTACATTCTGGATATACTGAATCCTAATTTCATTCCCTGCTCATCACCAGTCCTGGACCTTCCAGTCCTCAGCTGACAAAGGGAGTTTTCTAGTGTCCAAATTCAATGATTTCTGTTTACTGCTAAACATTTTCAGTACATCCCCATTCTTTTGAGGCTGGGATCCAAACTTGGCAATATTAACAATCAGAACCTCCCTCTGGTTCTTCATCCTGCCTTTTTAGCATTTCCTGTCTCACTCACCAACTTCCCTTCAGTCATTACAAAACTTTCTCTATTTCTCATACCAGGACACATTTCTACTTTGTGCTCTTGTACACTATTTTCCCTGTATGGATTGCTGTCCCTCACTTGACTCACACTTGCCCTGTCACGGTGTCACCTTCTCTGGGACACACATTCAAGTCCTGCTCCACTCTGTGCTAGGTGCCCTTTCTTCATCAAAGCTCCCATTATTGGACTCTATCAGGATCTACCGGATTCTTTTTTTTAAATTACTCTTCATTCTTATCCCTCCTCCACTCAGTAAGATGCCCATTTGTGTTGCCATGAGTTTCTTTATTCCCAGAACTCAGCTGTAGTATCTATTATGCAATAGACATTTCCTTTCTGATCATGAAGGAAATGAATTGAAAGTGAAACAAGCTAGGGTTAATTTTATTTCAGTCAGGTCCCGGAACAAGAGTCAGCTGGTCAAATTAGCCAGCCTTAATTTAGACGCTGTCTGAATTGGTGCCGGTCAGTTTTCTAGGAAGGGATCCCAAGAAGAATAACTATGCATGAGAACAACTATGCAAAGGAAATTTTAATAAAGGCTTAATAAGCTGACGGAACCTGGGCTTCCATCTAGCTTGGGACCTTTTGAGAAACTCTGGAAGTTTCTCAGAACTGCCTCTCTGAATATGGAGAAGCCACATGGAACTAGAAAAGACATAGGACAGAGAATCAGAGGCAGGAGCACTGAGATGGGAGGCACTCAGCCATCAGGTGAACCCAGAAGAGAGCTAATGGTACAGGAATAGCACCTGATACAGTAGCCAACCAGAAAGCTGAATGTGTACAAACAAATTGGACAGAAACTGTCTGAACATTCTTTATGAGCAACAAAGAATGTTTTCTACTGTTTCAAAATACCTCAGGACTACAGACATAAATGCTACTTGATTCAGTGTCATGGTAGACTGAAAAATGCTCTAACGGAAAGCTGTATGTTTCTAATATTCTGTGTTGCTATTAGAGATAAATCATTTTCCTATAGTAAAGCATGCATGTGTTCAGACCTGTGAGACTGCACATTTTTTATTATGATTATGTGTATTTCAACATCTCTGCTTGAAATACAAAGTATTGAAGTATCACTCATAAAATCTTTTCTGTACCAATGCCCTAAAGCATATCCTAAAGCTTCACAGCCATAGGTAGATAGTCATTTCTGATGCTCCTCATAACATAGTTCACATTTATCATCAGTGATTTGAGGAAATTTTGGTGGCTCTATTGATTTTTTGAGAGGGTGCAGACATTTCACTGATGATGTTTACTCAGTACTTGCTATGTGCAGAGTTCCCTACTGGTCTGTACGGAGGTGCATGAACTAAGAGGCAGCCAGTCTACTACAGCATTACAGACTGCGTAGAGAACAGAGATTCAAATTTTACAAAACTTAGATGTATAGCTATTCAAATGATAGGGAAATGAAGTTAATCTAAAATTAGAAACTTAAAAGAAGTGAAAGGCTTTTTTTAAAAGAGCTGAAGTCTCACTCTGTCACCTGGGCTAGAGTGCACTGGCACGATCATAGCTCACTGCTGCCTCAAACTCCTGACTAGCACGAGATATTATCTCATTGAGGCCTTGGCTTGCATTTCCTTACAATTAGTGATGTTGAACATTTTTTCATAATCTTTTCAGTCATTTATAAGTCTTCTTTTGAGAAATGCCTATTCAGATTCTTTGCCTATTTTTTAATCAGATTATTAGTTGTTTTGTTGTTGAGTTGTTTGGGATCCTTGTATATTCTAATGCTTGATTAGACGTATAGTTCACTATACATGTATTTCCTTCCATTTGAAAGGCTGTCTCTTCACTCTGTTTCTTATTTCCTTTGCTGTATAGAGCCTTTTAATATAGTTTAATATAGTCTTATTTGTCTATTTTTATTTTTATTGTCTGTGCTTTTGAAGTAACACTTATAAAATCTTTTCTGGACCAATACCCTAAAGCATATCCCTTATATTTTCTCTAGAAATTTTATAGTTTTTGGTCTCATAGTTGCATCTTTTATCCATTTGGGGATAATTTTTGTAGATGGTGGGAGAGGGGCTTAGTTTTGTTTTTCTGCTTATGGATATCCACTCTTCCCAGTATGAATTATTGAAAGGCATGTTCTTTTTCTCATGTATGTTTTTGGTGTATTTGTTGAGAATCAGTTGGTGGTAAAATCATGGATTTGTTTCTGGGTTCTCTATTCTGTTCTACTGATCTCTGTGTTCTGCTTTTATACCAGTACCATGCTGTTTGATTACATGCAGCCCTGTAGTGTATTGCAAAGTCAGGTAGTATGATGCCTACTACTTTGTTCTTTTTGCCTAGTATGACTTTGAAGTTCATGGCCTTTTTTTTTTCCTTTTAATCCTTTAAGCCAGTTTATATCTTATAATTGGGAAATATAAACCATTTACTTTTAAGGTTGTTATTGATAGATGAAGACTCACTCTGTCATTTTGTTAATTGTTTTCTAGGGAGTTTTGCATATCCTTTCTTACTTTTTTTGCTTGTCTTTGTGATTTGATGATTTTCTACAGTGACAGCATTTGAATTAATTCTCTTTCTCATTTGGGTGTCTGTTCTGCCAGTGAGTTTTATACTTTCATGTGTTGGTAGCAATTGTCTCTTTGCTTCCAGATTTAGGACCCTCTTAAGCATTTCTTCTAGGATCAGTCAGTGGTGATGATTTTTCTCAGTTATTGCTTGTCTGTGAAAGACTTTATTTCTCCTTTATTTCCAAAGGATAGATTTGCTGGCTATGATATTCTTGGCTAATTTTTTTTCTTTCATCACTTTGAGTATATCATTTCATTCTCTTCTGGCCCATAAAGGTTTTTTTGAGAATTATGCTGTTAGTCTGATGGAGTTTCCCTTACTTGTGACTTAACACTTTCCTTCACTGTTTTTAGAATTTTCTCTTTATCTTTAACTTTTAATAGTTAATCTTTTATGTGCCTAGGAGAGAAAATTTGGGGGTTGAATGTATTTGAGATTCTTTGTACTTCTTGTATCTGGATGTCTTTATTTCTCCCAGGATTTGAATAATTTTCAGCTGTTATGTCATTAAATAGATTTTCTATAGCTTTTCCCGTATCTTCTCATTCTGAAACTCCCAAATGCAAATATTGGTAAGAAGTCAATGAATGAAATTAAAAATGCAATTAAGCCCTTTAAGAATAGACTACAGCAATCAAAGAAAGAATTTCTGAACTTGAAGACAGAGCTTTTGAAATAACACAGTCAGACAAAAAAAAAAGAAAGAAGAATTTAAAAGATCAGAAAATGCCTAAATGGGCTTAGTTGTTGAAAGGCTTAATTGTATTATTATTTCACATTAATTGAATTCTTTAGTACTAAAATTTCTGCCTTTTTAAGTGGTATTTATCTCTTCATTGAATTTCTCATTCAGATCATGAATTGTTTTCCTAATTTCTTTGTACTGTCTACTTATATTCTTTTGTATCTTACTGAGTTTCCTTAAGAGCATTATTTTCAGTTTCTTTTCAGGCATTTAATATATTTTCTTTTCTTTAGGGTCTGTTACTGGAGAATTATTGCATTCCTTTAAAGGTATCATTATTTCCTACATTTTTTATATTTCTTGTTTCCTTACATTGGTATTTGTACATCTGGTATAGCAGTCACTTCTTCCAATTTTGTGGAGAAGCCTTTGTGCAGAAAAGGTTTTGTAACTTTTTGTAGCAAAATACATTTTTACATAGAGGTGGATCTATAGTGTCAGTTGGGTAGGGTGCTTTGCCATTAGTTCTCATGATATTTTTGTCTATAATCAATGTCATCAATGTCAAGTTCCTCAGTGACCCAGGCTATGGTTTTTAGTAGAGACTGTGGGAGACAGTTTCCTGGGAATCAATGATGCCAGGTGAGCTGATCCTCAGGCCACTGGGCCACATGCATAGGCACCATTTGTGCTGGCAGCAGACTTTGTTGGTGGCAACAGTATGCCCCAAACAAGCCAGTCCTCAGGTACCATGCATGGGGACAAAAAGCAAGCTTGCCACTGGAGGGGGCAAGATGGCTACCCTGGTGGTGGCCCAAGCAGGTGACTCTCAGGTTCTGAAAATCACACACTTTGGTTTCCTACATCCTGAGGAAGCCTCCATGATTCACTTGCAAGGTGTAAGAACTGTGAGGGTTCATGTGACAGTAATGCAGCAACACTGCTGGGTTTAGCTGGTGTTATGAGGCTGCAGCCCTCTGGGTGGATATGGGAAAAAGTCAGTGAAGCCCCAGAGATGGGAACATGCAGGGGCTATGGGGCCACAGATCAGGATGTCTGCTGGTGGTGGCTCTCTTTTGGAAATAGTCCAGTATTACAACAGCTTGGGTCCCAGAAGCTTGGGTGGGGAAGACACAATGTGGATTTCTTCTTTGGGACAGTGCAGTCACATGGATTCCAGAAAGCTTCCTAAACAAGGCTCAGGGCCTGTGAAGACTGAGGGGCTCTCCTCTAACCAGGATTTCAGGCATCTGTGGTAGGAATTGCTGAGAATCTCCCGGAATCCCTCTTGGCCGTGAGCCAATCTAGCTACTTTGAGTCCCTCCTCTCTATCTTTTTCAAGAAGTAAATTTAGACACAGATGTTGAAGGAGAATATTAAAAATGGACTGGGAATCAAAGACACTGTACAAAAATTTAAAATGCATACTATTTATGGGCTGATAATAAAACAACTAAGAAAATCATAAATCAGGAGTGTGTATGTATCTATTAGTCTACTCTAGGAGCATGTGGAGAGTGCCATACTTCTCGCTCATTGTTTCCTCTGCCCACAATATTCTTATATCTTATTTAATAACTCCTATTGCCTTTTAGTGTTAGCCAAAATATCTCCTTCAATTTTCTATGAGTGGTGGAACAGGTTAACCGCAAATTTGTTGACTTAAAACAACAGAGATTTATTACCGCTGGGTTAAAACAAAGATGTCCTCAGCAAGATGACATTTCTTCTGGAGGCCCCCAGTGAGAGCCCATTTTCTAGATATTTCTGGTTTCCACAGGCCACCTGCATTCTTTGGCTCAAGACTCCTATTTTTGCCTTCAAAGCCACCAGTGCAGTATCTTCTCTCCTTTCTTATCTCTATTCTTCTTCTTCTCTCCCGGATCCTAACTTTACCATCTCCTTCTTATAAGGGTATTCATGATAACATTGGGCCTACCAGGATAATCTCCCCATCTCAAAATCATGAACTTAATCACATCTACATGTATAGTCCCTATGCCATGTAAGAAAACATACTCACAGTTTCCAAAGATTAAGATGTGGATATCTTTGGGTACTGTCATTCAGCCTGTTATACCTTCCCTTCACATGTTTGCTGACATCTCTTTCTTTGGATCCCACAATCATTAGTATGTATCTCTAATATATGAATTTTTTAGAATGACTTTGAAATTTGGACTAGTCTTTCTATGTTAACTGTTATTTTCTTGGTGGCAAAATCATATATTTCATTTATAATACATCCTGACCTGTGGCCTGAATCTAGACTTAGGACTTCCTTGTCTTCTCCTATGTTAAAGGAGGAGAAGCTGTGTTACTGGTGGGTTTGAGAACAGGTGGTAAAACCAGATTCCTGGTCCAAACCTCTGCTCTACCCCCGATTAGTGAGAAGCAGCCTCAATTTCTCAGTTCCTTCAACTGCAGCATAGAAATAATTATAGTACCTATCACTTACATTTAATTTATTAATAAATAAATATATGAAAATGGCTCAGATCAATAACTAGCCTATAATAGTTACTCAAAACTGTTAGTTACAATTTCCCACTTTTAAGATTATTATAAAAATTAAAGAGAGAGTAAATTCATAGCATAAGTCTTGGTGCACAGTAAGTCATCCTTACATTTTAGCTTTTGATTTATCCATCATCCTCTATGTCAAACACAAAAATTAAAGTCAAAGAGAGTGAATAAAGTGGGTTTCAAAGGAAGAAATTTGTTGAAATGTACTCAACTTTGTTCTAATTTCTGAATTATTTCAGGCTTTATTATTCTCAGTCTTATCATGGTCACAGGATTAAAAGATATAAAGGGTCAATAGTGTAGCAATGGATAGGTTTTATTAATTTCAATAATGGAATAGTAACAGTGATAGTTGCAGGTCTTTCAATATTACACAGTGTTTTAAAATACAGTATCTGCCTGGGTGTTAGCTCCAGGCCCTATTTAGCAATCTAGTGGCTATTTGATTACTGATGCTTCCCAGATTATTATCATCTTTGTCAAGTAACAGTACTTTAGTCCCTTACACCAAAGGAGTGTCAAATGTCACTCCCTTGTTTCCCAAGTAAATTGAGCTAGTCCACTCAAATGATTACAGTAAGTAGAATAGAAACTTGTGGAATCATCTTCCTCTCTCATAAATGAAGTAACAGCAAAATAGTACAGCACCTCAGCTGTCCCAAGTTCCTCAAATAAGTTTTACTTTTGCAACACGAACCCTCTAACTTCCTATATTCTGTGCACTGCGTTATGAGCAACATGACCGACAGCCACGTTTGTTGTAATTTTTTAAATATGTGGAAAAAAAGCAGGATATCAACCATGTATTATCTTAACCAAGATGCCAAATTATCTAACTTGTTTCTCCAGGCAAGCAGCCCAACCACAGGGACAGCTCCCAGGAGCCAATCAAGGTTGTCTGTCTGTCCATCCACTCAGGACATCTGCAGGTGAGTGCTGAGCAAATGATCTTATTCTATTGTTCCAATCGGTGTTTTGTATTCTTGCATTTTATTCTGAGATTGTCTGGCTCTTGCTTCTGCCTTACATTATCTGTGGACAGTTATCCTGGCTTAGTTATTTTTTCATTTAGCTCATTTTCTTCCACTGACCTTTATTTATCAACTTCTGGTCCATGCTATCATTTTTACCATTTTCTCTTTCTCTCTGTTTCTCCATGGCCATCCTGTCCTTTCCCATTTCCTTCCCATCCTTTGCCTGCTGCTTTGTCTAGATCTGCCATCTTGCATGACATGTCAGAAGAGGCATTTGAGTACTGCACCCCTGTCATGGTGCTGAACCCTGCTAGGAAGGAGTCTGGTAAGAAACCAGTAAAACAGAGACCTAGGAGGAGGAGAAGGGGCTCTGAGAGATATGAGCACGCAGAAGAACAAACAAAAGGGAGAAGAAGTGATTTTCACCTCCAAATCTCAAGCCCCAGATGGAGGGAGCTTTATGCAGATTCTTCAGATTCATCTTCTGCAGATGAGGGTCATTGGACACAGGCAAGAAGAAGAGCCCAGGTTAAATTCAGACTGTCGAGAAGAAGGAGGAGAAATAATAACAGACCATGTGAAAACTTAGATGGGTCTTCTACTCCTAATGGAATTGACCTGGTGGATTTGAGATCCAAAGGTAAAAAGCAGCAAGAGCCAACTGACTGTGAGAGTTGCTCTTTAAATCTCTGCAGAGGAAAAGGCACCAGGTACCAAGAATGCAGCCATTCCCTTTCTGGAGGGTCCTATGACATTAAGAGATCCTCCAGGAACCATGAGAACAGCAAAGGAAGATACCACCACACAGATTCTCAGCTCTTGCAAAGTCTTAGGCAGAATGAAATCACAAAAAAGAGATTTTCAGAAACGGATTCCAGCACTGAAATACTGCCAATTCAAGAAGGCAGCAAGTCTGTGGAAGACGCAGCACTCCGGGTGAACAGCCCCGTTCAGAAGCCTCCTGCCACTTGGGATGACGGGTCTGATAATTTAGAAATATGCAGGTCAGTCCCACTATAAAGAAAGGCTTGATGTTTCTTCTCTCTGTGAGTTAGGCATGTGTTCAATATCTACCTGCAACAGTTACCATTTGTTTACACTGCTGTTTTCCTTATGGGCTATATGGTGATCAAAGGAGAAGAGGTGAGTGTGAGAAGAATAACACAGAAGTCTCCATGGCTTTGTGATCTTTTGTAGAATAGAATTAGATTTCTCCTTCCCTTCCTTTTAATTGAAAAATGGTCTATCCTCATAAAGAGAGTGACTAGCCAGTTGAATCTTGTACCTGTTCTAGTTAAGACTATACTTGTGGAAACATCAGAGTGAGGGAATGTGAAACCTCTGGTGGAAATTGGGTGAGTGGCTAGCACCCTGGCAGAAAGACATTCAAGACTCAGGTTCTTTAAGGTCAGACTTTTTTTATATCAGAAAAAACTCTGCAGTTGGCGTTAATATGTTCTCCAGTTGTCTGACGCAGCAGGGTAATTCAAGACTAAAAGGACACAGAAACAGGTCATGGACATATCAGTGGGGTTGCTGGCACTTTCAGGAAAGGGGACCACTTTAAATTTACTGATAATCTTATACATAATACTAAAAGCTTTCAACACATGGACACTTCATGGCTATGAGAATGCTTTCTTGCACTGTTCACCCAAATGCATACATTTTCAAAACAAGTTTTAAAGAGAATTATAAGAAAAGCCATGCTAGTAGGCATAAATGAGATAATTTTAAATGAAAACAGGTATTTTTTGAATTTTCATATTGTGCCTAATAACAAGCTGTCTGGGAACAAGTGAAGATTGCATTGCACAATGCTTGGTTGTGTTGCTTTGTTTTCATAAGAGTGGAAGTTACTTTATAAAACATGTGTGCGTGTTTCATGTGAATTACGTGATTTAGAGGCAGCTACCCATGTCCATCTAGGGCAGGAGCAAGAAGGAGAATTAAGTTATGGATGTGAATAATATTAGAATTTTTTTTCTCTGAAAGTCTTCCAGGATAATTCTTCATGAAAGGCTCATTCATTTATGTATTCAAGCCTCTATGGTGCATTGGGCTTTATGCCAGGCAGTGAAATGTTATAGTGCATAAGATATGCACAGTCTTAGAGCTTATAGCCTAATGGGTGACACAGACACAAATGAATTCATAGTTAATACATAACTGCCATCATGACAAGGAATTTGAAAGCGCGGAACAAGGAAGCTTAACCTATTCTGGGAGATCAGAGAAGAACTCTATTCAGGAAATGACAAGCAGACTGATGCTCAAAGGATGACAGGCATTGGTAGGAAAGAAGCAGGGAAGACCATCCAGGCAGAGCCTGCCGCCAGCAGGAAGCAGGAGGAGGGAAACGTTTGACAGTCCAGGGAACTGCAAGGCTGAGACCTCAGCCAGGATGTGGTGAGTGAGGGGTGGTGGTGGTGGTAGAGACAAGGACAAACAGGTGAAGCGGGCTGCACTACACACGGCCACGAACAACATGCTAAGGGACCTACAGGGGATTACAAAGGGAAGCGGCACCATTTGATTTGTCTCTTGGTGTAAGTTTCTTTAGAATGTGATTCTTATGTGTCTTTGCTGAAGAGTTGGGGGACGGGCTACAGCACTACTGCTTAAAGCTCCATACTTGTTGATATTCTCCTAATCTAAATTCCAACATAATTTAATGAAAGGCAGGCAAAGAAGCTAGCTGTAGGCCTAATGGCAATTGCAGAAAAAAGTAATGCTTGTAATTAAAGTCATGGTGACTTGTTCTCCTAACTTAAAAGCGCTACTCTGGAGAAACATTTTCAAAGACAGGATATTTAACTTAGACTTCCATTAATGAAGGTGAGAGCCAAGTGCCTATAGGTATTATTACCCGCTGTGAGTTATCATCAAAACATACCCACTAAGCAAATGCTAGAAGCAATATATTATATAATATTAGATGCAGAGGATAAAAAGCAGCATAAAACTTGATCCTCCTCCTAAATAGCCTATTTTCTAAGTGAGAGAGATTGAATGCACATCTGAAAAGACAGAAGTCTAAGATAGCACAGGCTGAATGGAAGAAAGGAACCCTATAGGAGAGGAAGAAAGAAAAATTAGATGCTGACATGGGATGATCCAGAAACCCCTTAGGGAGATGTAGGACTGGCCTAAGAAAAGTGGGATTTAGGTTATTAGAGACACATGGATGGCATTCCAGGCACTCAAGGCAGGGGAAATACTACTCAGGCAAGGATGATGGACTGAAACTGGCATTTCAAATTTTTTTTTTTTTGAGACGGAGCCTCAAGCTATCCCCCTGGGTAGAGTGCCATGGCATCACAGCTCATAGCAACCTCCAACTCCTGGGCTCAAGCGAGTCCCCTGCATCCACCTCCCAAGTAGCTGGGATCACAGGTGCCCACCACAACACCCGGCCATTTTTTGGTTGCAGCCATCATTGTTGTTTGGTGGGCCGGAGCTGGGGACCCGAACCCACCATCCTAGGTGTACGTGGCTGGCACCCCAGCCAATTGAGCCACAGGCGCTGAGCCTGGCATTTCAAATTTTACATGAGCTTGTGTGGCTAGGGTGGAAGGTTTGCATAAATTAATAATAAATATTTTTTAAGAAAAAACCTTGAAGGAGGAGGGAGGGGGATTGGTGTGCTCCCACTTAATGGACACAACGTCAGGGTATAGGGTGTGGGATACAACTACAAGAGGGACACAACCTAACAAATGCAGGCATTATAACCTAGTTGTTTGTGCCCTCATATTAAGCTGATATTTAAAAAAATAAAGAAAAAAATAAATAAAATAAAAAAGAGGCTGGCGCCTATGGCTCAGTGAGTAAGGGTGCTGGCCCCATATACTGAGGGTGGCGGGTTCAAACCCTGCCCCAGCCAAACTGCAACAACAACAAAAAAAAAATAGCCAGGTGTTGTGGCAGGTGCCTGTAATCCCAGCTACTCAGGAAGCTGAGGCAAGAGAATTGCCTAAGACCAAGAGCTGGAGGTTGCTGTGAGCTGTGATGCCACAGCACTCTACTGAAGGTGACGAAGTGAGACTCTGTCCCAAAAAAAAAAAGAAAGAAAGAAAAGACATTTTGAAGGAAAGAAATCATTTCAGTTACTTATTCTGTAAATTCATGTTTTCAAGTTGCCCCAGTGGACCTCTTGAGTTCAAAGGCAGCCTTGAGCTGAGAGCAAGAGAAAGGGATTATGCTCCCTCAGTCTGTCTTCAACCAGAGATCTTCACTGTTGTTTTACAGAGCAGCATTCCCATAGTCCTTCGTAAAAAAAAATTTACCCTGCAAAATATAATTCAGAAAAACCTTTGCTCAATGCAATAGGCTTGATGAAGAGTCACACACACAGAGTAGCTGCCAGTGTCCATGAGGGTCATTCTGAGAAGGAAACATAGATTTGAGAGGAGTTGTGGGTGGAAGTTTCCCACTGTGACTTAACTGGGGTACTGTGACTATACTGGGCAATGAAGGAGAAAGACAAATGGCAAACTGGCACACCACCAAGTGAAGAGGGACAGTCTTAGTGCTTGGGTTTGGTGACAGCATAAGACAGGGTAATCAAGGATGACTCCAAATCGTGGAACCAGGGACAACAGTAAGCACAGGTGTTAATGAGCAAAGGCAGGAGAGGTCAGAGGCAAGTTGATTTGGGGACAACATAGTGAGTTGAACCACAGGCAGGCTGTTTGTGGTTCCAATGACACTACAAGGTCAGCTCCCCAGCAGACAGCAGCATGCTATTGAAATGCAGGAGAGCAGTCAGACCTGGGTGTGCATAATTTTTCAGTCATTACTGAACTATACGCTACCGGCCACTAAACAACTGCACGTGTGAAATTCTTGTTAACACAATGGATTAGCGTGGGGGCAAAAGCACAAAAGATATTCAACATGGGAAATCTTCTCAAGGTCACAGGGACATAGAGATCTGAGAATCTTTCTCAAGGATGTGGCAGTGAGGCCCAGAAAGTGAATTAAATCTCTATAAGACAGCATATGTAGGAGAAAAGCTTCCAGATGGCTACAACCTGAGCACCAGGGTCCTCTCTGTAGGGGAGGATGACCCCTGAGAAAAGCAGCAATTCTTATGAACTTGCACTCCCACTGCTTCAGACATGCATAGGCAGGGCCAGTCTCAGCCACAACCACAAAGCGGAAGAGTGTCCCAAGCCCTTCCTCCTTTTCTTTTCCTGTCATTTGGTTTCCATGAAGGCACTCTACCCTCTTTCCCACCCTCATTACAGCCTCGTTCAATGTGTCTCTATCAGCCAATTATAACTTAGAGGAAACTTAAAACACCATGCTGCTATGCTCATGGTTATGTAAAGCAGGAAAGCCTTTTCCTTTTTTATCAAAGATTAACATTAAAAGAAAAAACACACACACCATGAATCAGATCACGCTAGCCCATGACTGAAATTTATCAGTGTCCCCTAGAATGTCTTCAGCAGAAAATACAAAATCTTTACTATTTTCAAGTGCCTATAAGAGCTCTCTGTTGGATCTGCCTCTCCAGCCTCAACTCCCACCGTAATTATGACCCATCCATGCGCTGTGTTTCCGATTTCCTGAAAGTGTCCAGGCCTTTTCCTTTCGGGGCCTAGACTGGCTTCACATTACCCCTCAGTCCTTCATCAGGTTCATTTCTGCTCATTCTTCCTGACTTAAGTGTCATATCTTTTGGAACATCTTCCTGACCCCCGACCAACACTCGGACCCTCTGGCAGTCACTTTCACAGTGTAATTTTAAATTGCTAAAAATATTGTACAATGTATTATTGTGATTAACTATCAAATGTGTTCACTGCTGTATCCAGAGTACCTGGAGCAATGCCTGGCAGATAACACATGTTCAACACACAGGTTTTGCACAAAAAGCTTTAGGGAAATGTACTTTTCTAAGGAAATATTTTTACTATGTGAAATCAGTGTTGGATTGCCTCACTCACCCTAGAAAGAACATGTAAACATATCAGCAGTTCTAAAACTTTAGAGGACACCAGCAGGAACTGGAGGACTTGTTAAAATACGGCTTAGTGAACCCACCCCTACATTTTTTGATTCCCTTATTCTGGGGTTGGGCTCATGAATTTGTATTTCTAAAATGTTCCCAGGGGATATAGATGCTTGTGATGCAGGGACCACACTTGAACACTTTGAGAACCACTTTTCTATGCTACAAATTCTCCTCATGCTTTAGGTGGGAAGAGAGAGGAGAAAAAAAGAATTGAAGGGATAAATTTGGGAAGCCAGCTTATGGACATCCATAATTTTTTTATCATATTCACTTGAATGCTGACACAAAGCTTAACTAGAGTACTCAGCTGTACTTTACACTGTCACACCATATAGTGGGTCATGTTACTGTAACTACAGGCTGACAAAGTCCCAAGTTTACCAGGAACTCAGATGAACTGGCTTGGCTGTGGCTGCCACTCACACCCACTTCCTCATCCCAGCTACCTCCGTTTCTACCAGTGAGTCCACATATTTCCTGAATTTTCGGTATTTGACTAAAGTTCCCTCTACATCGGACGTGTCCAGTCTCCAACAAAGTGTTATTTATTGCTCCAGATATTTGTGTCTGAACTGTGCCTTCTCTCTCCTTCCTCTTGTTGCATTCTGGTTTTTCTCTACATTGTCCGTCTCGCTCCACATCCACTCTTTGGCCTGCCCCCTGTTTTGTTAAGGACATTTCCATCAGGTTAAAATTGGCAAAAAAAAAAAAAAAATTCAAATGATCTTAAGCAAGGATAGGATGTATTAACCACAGAAATAGTAAAATCAGGTCTACAAATGGCTTCAGGGACTCCAGAAACTCAAACCGTGTGGTTCTCTCACACTCTTTCTCTTTATCTATGTGTTGTCATTGTCCCCAAGAGCAGGAAATGTTCCCTTCCATAGAAGAGGGAAGAGATACTATGGCAAGAAATAGCTTCAGGCCTAACAGAAAAGAGAAATGTTCTCTTCAAGCACTTGCATGTGACATCCAGGGAGGGAGTATAGTAAAGCCGGCCTGGGGTCATATGCCCATCTTTGGGTCAACACTGTCTCCAGGGACATAGAACACTATGCTTGGACCAAGTCCTTTGGGCAAAAAGGGTGGATTTAAAATGCAACTGTCAGTAACTCTTTCAGAATCTTATGAATTGGAGAAAGGACATTTCAATAGCAAAAAGAACAGCATCAATACCAGGAGGAATGAAAAAGGAAATATGACCAGGACAAAAACACCCAGTAATACTCACCAGCAAATGCAGCCCTTTCCCTTCCTGAATGTTTTTCTCCTCCTCCCCAATCGCTCGTCTTTGGCCATGTTTCCATACTCACCTAATTTCCATTCTCCTCTGTGAAGCTTGTTGAAGATATTCTAGCCCATGGTTATCTTTTCCTTCTTGGATTTCCCATAATTCTGATAGTAGATATCACATACTTAGTTAGACAATGACTGTCTAGTTTCGTGTGTGTTCACTGTCTTTCCCCTATGGAATAAACTCTTGAAAGCTAGAAGTCATGTCTCACACCAGTTTTGCACCTTCTGCAATATGGAGAACAATCCAGGCATTGCTCAGACAGAACCTTTGGAACAGCTTCACAATCAGTGAACGCTAAGAGAAGAGAGTTAAGAAAAATCAAGGGTGGGAGGCGCTTGTGGCTCAAGGAGTAGGGTGCCGGCCCCATATGCCAGAGGTGGTGGGTTCAAACCCAGCCCTGGCCAAAAAAAAAAAAATCAAGAGTACACTAATGGGAATTGAGTAGTACAGGGCAAAATGAGTAGGAAACATTGAATTCTATCACTAGTTTCTTTAAGAGAGAAAGAGCCCAGAGGTAAGTGATAACTCCTAGTAACATTCTAGCTTTAGCTCAGGGTGGATGGTGAGTTTGGGGATATACTTTATACTATTATTCTGTAGCTTTTATATGTTATATGTATTCACATTTTTTATTAGGAAAGATTTTGAGAAGAAATTGGATGTGAAAATGGTAAAATATACATATATATTTACTCATTTTATTCTTACAAGTTACCATAACTTTAAATTGAGTGTGGAAACAAGGAGAGGGGAAGTTTCTTAAAACTCAAAATGTTTATGGCAGATTACTTTTAAAGAATAAGATCGTGCTTTTTGACAAAGCATTAGCATTTGTCAGACTGATTTATATAACTTTCGAATAAGAGGCCTCAGATCCTATGAAAATTATGCTCAAAGTGGACCTTTTGCCCCTCATCATTGTATCTGTGTATGCATTTATTCATCTATTTATAGATCAAACAACATTTATTGAGAATTTGTTCTGTGTCCAGGCAGTCTCCTAGAAGCTAGGCATAGATAGTGATGGTCCCATCTTTATGAATTAATACTCCAGTTAATAAGAAAAATAATTAAACAAGCAAATGTAAAAAAAGAAAAAAATCATGAATACAGCTAAAGAAATACTTTATGTTTAGTAGAACAAAGGAAATTTCCCTGAGGAAATAATAACTAAGGAAGAAATTTCTAAAAGAAGTAAAAGGAAGCCAAGTGAAGAGAAGGGACAGTTTGTTCCAGGAAAAGCCTCTGGCGTGTCTGAACATGCTGACACGTGTGAGACGTGGTGTAAAGGGTCTCAGTGCAGCCAGGCAGACTGTCCTTACCAACCCCAGGTAGGAGTTTGGACTTTTTTCTAATAACAAGGGCAAAGTGTCCACAGGATTTTGAGCAATCATATTTGTATTTTGGAAGATCACGTGAGCAGCTGTGGAAATTGATTAGTAGGGACAAGACTGAAGCCAAAGGAGACAGTCCTTCGAAAGCATGGCTGTGTCCTGGGAACCGGGAGAGATGAGAGTGGCTGTGAGAATAAAAAGAAGTGGATGGGTTTTTAAAAATATTTTGAAAGTAGATCAAGCAACATTCAAATTATGATCAATGATCAGTTATCTATGTAAGTGCTCTTATGTCTTTGAGTTAGGAAACGGGTTTGTTATAGCACCACTGAGAAAAAGCACTGCTTGAAAAACAGATCAAAAGGGGAAGATGAGTTCAGTTTTTTGGCAGGGCAGTTTGAGGGATCAGACAAAATGTCCAGGAGACAGTTCTATATAAGGGTCCAGAGTCAGAAGAAATATCTTGATTTTGGATGAAGATTAGGAAGTCTTTAATACACAGATGGTGATTGTCACTATCTTCTATGGGAAATCTATAATGAGAGATCAGAGCATGAAGAACCCCGTGGAATAGCCACCAACATCTAATGGCCTTGGGAGAGGAGAATAAGCCAGCAGAAGAAAGAAGCAGAAAGGCCAAAAACACAGGATGAAAACCCATGTGTGTGCAAAGGAAAGAGAGCATGTAACAAGTAGAGGGAGCTAGGAATTCAAGGGCCCTTTGTTTTCTTTTCTTTTTTTTTTTTTATTAAATCATAAACACCTAGATCATACACACATTAATGCATTTATGGGGTATAATGTGCAAATTTCATATAGAATTAGTAACCCTTACATCACACTGGTTAATATATCTCATCTCATTTGCTTAATTATTGGATTAAGACATTTATACTCTATACTAATAGATCTGACATGTACCCTTGCATTATGCACCATAGGTGTGATCCCACCATTCACTCCCCCTCAATCTGGCCTCCTCCTCCCCTCCCATTCCCCCCTCCTCCCTCCTTCATCTTAGGCCATAGTTATGATCTAGCCTTCATATGAAAGTGTGAGTGGTTGTAAATGCTGGAACATATCCTACTTATTTACTAAATAGGATATGTTCCAGCTCCATCCATGTAAATGTAAAAGAGGTAAAGTTTCCATATTTTTTGAAGGCTGCATAATATTCCATGGAGAACTTCCCAAGCATGGGAAGAGATACTGAAATTCAGATAGCAGACAGTTTGTTTTCATTTTTAATTCAGAAGACCTTTCAGTCAGAGAGAGACAGAGAAAGCAGTTGAATATACAGAAAATTGAAAGGATGAGTTATTTATTAATTTACCACAGAAAGGGTAGGAAAGGATGAGACCCAAAGTGGAAAGATTGGGCAGAGAAAGGAAAATTGAGTGTCTTTTCTTTGCAATAGATGCAAAAGAGAACGTGGTAAATGTGAATACAGGTACTTCTATAGATTGTAAATGTTTCTTTTTGATGGCAGCCCATCTTCTCAGAGTAAGGAGGTTGGTTACAGGGTCCAACATCCAGTGAAAGTTGAACTTTAGGTAAACAACAAAGAGTTTTTCACTGGGACATACTCATACTAAGAAAAGTCATTGTTTATCTGAAATTCAAATTTAACTGTGCATCCTATGTATTTTTGTCAATCAAGCAATGCTAACCATCATGAGATAGACAGCAGTGTTGAAATCTGTTGACATCAGTAACTATGAGTTTATGAAAGCCACTGATTGCTGGAGTGTCATTTACCTCTGTAGTACATTACTTGAGTGCAGGTACAACCAAGAAAGGCAGCTGAACATGAACTGAAGGGAGTGCCATCATGAAACATCAATGTCTCCTATTTCCACAGTTTTATTTATGGATCTTCAGATGAACTTTAAATTTAAAAACTAAGAAAAATATGCATTATTAATAAGAAGTTTGAACTGATATAACATTTCAGTGAGTCATTTGCTTTTAACATTTATTTAGAGAAAATATATATAGTTCTCTTTACCTTAACTTTTCAGGCAATTATTAGTCCCTGGGAAAATTGAGTCCATAACCCTCAGAACATTGGTGCAGTTATCATCTATCACATCCTTGGACATATTGGACATATTATTCCTGGGACAGCCTCTTTCCTTTCAGAGTCTCTAATTGTAAGAAAGTTCTTTTAACATTTTCAACTTAACATCTAATATTTAATCAAAGCAACTCCCTATATTTTCTATCTGTTGGTCATAGAGTTGCATTTATTCAGTACTGGATTTTCTTTCAGCTTTTGTTATTTCTTCTTTTACCATTTCCTATTGGTTGGTTTGTACAAAAATAAGACTAACATTCTATCTGTAAAGATAATCTGCTCATTCTTCAGTACTCAAGGCAAAAGGTTACCCTTGGTGACCTGAGGAAATGCATTCATTCCTAAGGCAGCATTCATTTTCTTAAGGAAGTTCCCAATTTTATTCTCTCCCTTATGTTTTTGTTTCTTTTGCTGAGTCTTGTTGAAACTAATGGCAATGTTTCTCTAGTTCATTTCCCTTTTCTTTTTTTATTATTATTATTTTTTTATTAAATGATAGCTGTGTACATTAATGCAATCATGGGGTACAGTGTAGTGTTTTCATATACAATTTGAAATATTTTCATCAAACTGGTTAACATAGACTTTATGACATTTACTTAGTTATTGTGTTAAGACATTT
>CAUYQV010075338.1:0-36019 GCA_963574575.1 Galagoides demidoff | reverse complement strand
GTGGCCGATGACTGAGCTGTTTCTGCTCCCTCAATTTAACAACTGTGTGATTATGGGCAGAGCACTTACGTTAAGCATTTCATCATCTGAAAACATGTGCATATAGTCTGCTAAGGCTCCTTTCTGTTCTAAAAGTTCCCTCCTTCTACTGAGTCTAACCCCAGAGCCAAGCCATCCAAGCCACAGCTCCTGGCTGCTCCCATTTTACAGCGGCCACCCTGTGCCCTCACCCCCAGGATTCTCCTCACTGCTTCCTCTGTGCTCAGCTTTAATTCTGCAGCGCTGTCACTGCCTCCTTGCAAATGCCTCTGCTCCCTGCCCTGCCCTGACCTGCAGAAGTCCCTCCCGTGGTTCAAGGCATTTCTCGAGGTTCAGCCCCTGCTCTGGTCGAGCTGAGCCTCGCTGGCTATCCCGCGTAGAATACACAGACACAGCGTCCCCTATGCTGGGGGGCGGGGGGGGCTGAGCAGCCCTCCTACACTTCTCTGATCCCATGACTATTCTCACCCCTCTCCTCAAGCCCTCATGCCCACTATCTTCTCAGCTGCTGTGTTAGCTTTCCAGGGCTGCTGTGACAATGGACCCAAACTGGGTGGCTTAAAATAACAGAAGTTATCTCCTTACTGTTCTGGAGGCTGGGAATCTGAAATCAGGGCGTCTGGTGATGTCCACTGGGTTGAAGGGCTCTAGGGCAGGACCTGCTTGCCTGTGTGGCTCCTGGGTGTGGTTGTCCAACCTGCCTCCATCTTCACGTGGCACTTCCTGTGGGTCGTGGGGGACAGACCCCACCCTGACGACCTCCTGTTAGCCCCATAACACCTGCCAATGCCTGTACCCAGTGAGGTCTCATTCACAGGGATGGGGTGAGGAACTGAATGCACCTTTCTGGGGGACACACTCAACCCACTGCAGAGAATGTTCTGTCCTGGATAACCGCAAGCTCGGTGTCACATTCTGGGGGGGGGAGTGAAGTGCTTCACTCACCTGCAAGGAGGGACGGTGCCTGGCGCGTGCTTCCCCTCCCACCCTCTCTCTGGCAGCCCCCACCCAGGCGCACCTCTCTTCCTGGAGACTCTGCCCCGAGCAGCCTCCTGCCATGCGTCTCCTTGCGGTCTTGATCACGTCCCGGCCAGCTCAGCTCATCTCCTTTGCCCTCTTCTCCGTTTCTCGTAACAGCAGCTGCTTTCTAACCCACGTGGCGACCTGTGCGTTCCCTGCTTCTGCTGTGTGCTGCCAACCCCAGCACCAAATGCCCGTTGAATATTGTCTCTGCCTGTAACAACTCCTCCCAAACATTTTTTCCTTTTTAAAGAATCCGTCAAATATTTTGGAGGCCACCTTGAAAAAATTACTAGTCTCTATTTTTGCTCAGAATGATGTAATGAGCCACACATTAGGTATAGAAAATAAATCCTTCAGCAAGAAACATAAAACAAATGTTGAGATTTCAAGCCAGAATGTATTATTTTTGTTAAAAGTAAACCAATTGCTGTATTTTAGTAATTAAAATTAGAGGAAAATGTGGGACT
Source organism: Galagoides demidoff (assembly GCA_963574575.1). Lineage (NCBI taxonomy): Eukaryota > Metazoa > Chordata > Mammalia > Primates > Galagidae > Galagoides > Galagoides demidoff. Next base: position 34,490 of record CAUYQV010075338.1, on the reverse strand, counting down.
ATTGAAAAAATTTTAGAAGTATGTTATACTTTTTTAGTGACCAGAGACAATAATGAAGGTTGAGGATTTTTTTTTTTAATCTCTATTAGTGAAATCAATATAGCACGGTCGTCTCTCTGGACTTGTGGAATAGGCATCAAATATTCATACATCTCAAGACGCTTTCTTGAAACATTTGTTTATCTTTCAAGCTAAGTATCACTGAGACAATAATCTTGTTATTAAAAACATTGTTAGAAAAATTTCTGCAGCTTGTTACGTTATACACAGTGTCAGTAAATACTTGCTGGTCAAATTTCAAATAGGAAATAAAACTTGGAAAAAGAAGAACAGTTAGCATCTGTAAGATTATATCGCATTAAAGTGGTGCCAGGATAAGTGGTTCCTGCAGGGAAATTTCATCTCGTGGGGACTATTTGAGGTAAATGTATTCAATGGGTAAATAAAGGATGTGGTTTCAAAGTAATTAGGAGTGACAGTTTTTTTTTTAAACAACATTCCATGTGCAAGTAAATTTAATAACAAGGTTTATATAAATATATGAAAACATTCTAATTTGAAGTGATTTAACATTAGTCACAGTGATGCTAGGATGTGTGTGAATGTACTGTTCAGTCTGGAAACTTTATGAATGCACGGGCTTTGAAGCGCAGCTTGGAAAGAGGTTGCTCTGTCGGACAAAGTGCCGCCCAAATATGTGAATTTGACCCCCCTTGTACCTGTGGTGATTGGGGACCTCCTACCCCTGACTCCTGAGTCCAGAGGGGACCATCTTCCTGAGCCGCAGGGAAGAGGAACCAAGTGCAAACCTGTCTTAAGGGGCTGATTTCAGCCCAAAGGATGGAGCCTCATCAGCGACACAGACAGACCTGGGTGAGATTGGCTTTATTGGTTCAGGTTCAGGAGCCGTGGTCCCTATTTATCCAAATACGTTTTTCCCAGTAGAGAAATATAAAATTACAACATAGGTACTAAGTTTTATATAATAGCATTTTCATAGATAGTTTGATGGCCAGTATCACCAGACCTTAAAATTCAAGCTAGAAATTTCTTGTTGAATATTCTGAGATGTGGAAAGACTCAGCTATTGTTTACCTTGAAAAGCTCCTCAAATTCAGACATTTTATGCCATCTGATAAATAACCCTGTAGTATCCAATGTTGCAGCCCGTATAGCCTATGGCTAGGAGGAGTGAGAGCTATAAGAAATACCTGTATAGCTCAATAATGGAACACCTTTTTCAAAAGGGCATGGAGATGGATTTAGCTCTCCTAACAAGCATGAGAGAGCTTGCGAGATGAGAGCACTGGTGAATTGGCAGTCTCTATACCTGTGGTGTTGAGAGGCACAAGCTCAGCCGTATATTAGGCTGGAGGAGAAGGCAGTCAAAAAGCATGCACTTTCTATCACAGACACGCTTACTCTGACTCTGTCTCCTCTCCTGCCTGCAGAACACCAGCACAGCGTGTCTCTGCTGAAGATTACCAAGTTCTGACAAAGACTAAGCTCTATCTTTCTAAGACTGCTTTACTCTCTCTAAGACACTCTCTCTCTCCAGCTAAAGTAGGTAGCCCTCAGGCACCTAAGAGACTTCAGCAAGGTAGCTTAGTGGTCCGCGTCCGGAACCTACCTAAGCCAGGCCAGAGACCTGGCCAGTCACGGGCCCTGACAAGTGGTGTCAGAAGTGGGATGTGACAATCTAGAAAAAGAAATTGAAAGGCATCATTTTGTTTTACCTATCTGAGGCCAGCTTCCCCAATTATATTCTCCCTCCTATCTTTCTTATCTGGATCAGTCTACAGGAAACACATCATTAACCAATGACAGCTTCACCTACACAGTTAATGAATTATTGATTTAGGGGTGCACATATCCAGAATCTGTCTCTGTACCTAAGTGAGTAAATGAATGCTTGGTGTAAATAAAGCTGGCCATGGTCTTTTCATCTGCCATGGTGGTGACCAGTGAGGAAGGATTTACTTAGAGGCAAACATACAGTGCAATGGTGATGCTAAGAAAATCCCCTTCACACGATATTCAACACGCGGTCTAGGAAGGTGGGAATGTAGGGTCTGGGGCAATTTGTGAGGGTTAAATATGCCCTCATCCTTCTAGCCCTGTGACCATTAGCAAGTTAATTAGTCTCTCAGATGTTAGTTCCTTCATCTGTAAAATAAACATACTAATAACATACCCTCACACGTGCTATGCCGAATGCCTAGTTAGCGCAATGCTTACCGAATGCTAAGCACTAATAAGTCATAGTACTTATGATTTTATAGACTGAATAAATTCCATTTCTCACACATATATGCTAGTATTTTTAGAATTTTGAGATTTTAAATACACATTTAAGAGAAGTTCAGATGATGTATACAGCATGTATTATATATACATATATGTATTTATACACATACACTGTATATGTCAATGGTTAAATTGAGATTTTAATAATTGGGTCCATATAGATCAAGTGAGATAGGTCATAATAGTAGTGAAATTTTATAAATCTGTTTTGTTTGGGCATAAGGCAACATTACAGTTTTATATTGATTTAAACACATTTAGATGTTTGTCAGTGTTACTAAATTTTTTCAAGAAAAAAAATACACACACGGAAACACTATTATGTAGGTAGAGATCAATTCAGTTACTCAAATTTTTCCAAGAAAAGAAAATACACACACACAAGATGTAGGTAGAGATTGATTCAGCGTCCTTACCTTAGAAAGCCCACACATGATCAAGGTTAGGTTCATTTTTAGATTGAAACTTGAAAAAATGACAGTCACATTTTTGTCATGAGCATATCGTGGGGCTGATGTGACAGTAATGCATTCTCAAGATTGAAGCTCAATGGCTAAATTGATATTTGAATAATTGAGTTCATATGGATCAAGTGAGCTCGGTCCTAATAGCAGTGCAGCTTTACAGTTTTATAGTTGTGTTTGGGTGTGAGGCAATATGCAGTTTTATCCTGATTTAAACACAGGTGTTTGTTGCTAAAGTTTTTCAAAGAAAATCCACCCCCCTGCCTTCGTGCACTGCAGCCTGAGTTTCATGGGGAAGGTGAAGCGTGACCATGCCTCAAGTCAAAAAAGATAAATAAACAAGCATACTTGCTGAGAAACATTTTAATTATAGACAGAACTCAGTTGCTGTCACACTAGCAAAGAGCTCATAAATTACCCAAAACTGTGTGCTCTGCACTGTCCCCAGGAGATCGCTGTGGACAGTGGTGTAAATGGCGTGTAACTCTGCACGGCTCACGCTCTCTCCCTCCTGATGTACGTGATGTTTCTTGTTATCCGACCGTCCAGGGGCGATTCAGGTGGTGGCCCTAATGGTCAATTAATTTCAAATGAGCTTCGAAGACCAGGATGAGTATTTCCCTTTACTTCCAAATGTTTGATAATGATTTACTCGACGCTCTAGGAAAATTTTAAATTCACTTCATTTCCAGTCAGTATTGGGAATGATAAAATACTGTTTTCCAACTTTTTTTTTACAACTGAATATTTTAAAATAGTAGATCTGACGATTATTAGAATAATGACAGAATCAGAAGTAACAGTGGCCATGCCACCATGTCAGAAATGCAGTATCTTGGTTGCACTATTGGTGTTTGGATTCTAGTTTATTTATCTTTTTTGACTTGGGGCATGGTCATGCTTCACCTTCCCCCATGAGACTCAGGCTGCAGGGCACGAAGGCACACAGTTGTTTGCATATCTCAGAGGAAGTGGCTCCATGCAGGCGTTCTGTGCCATGGGCTTAAATCATGCAATAAATGTAAGCAAATGGTTTTCAAAGGAGTAATATTGGGAAAGTTTTTGAAAAATTCTAGTTGGGATTTCCCGTTGCCCTATTATGTTACTCAGTTTACACTGATGGAAAAAGTACCTAGATTCCCTGCACCTGCAGACCAGCCCAGGAAGGAAGATTTCCTGGCTCTGCTTCCACAGCCGCACAGCGCAACCCCTGCCTGAGCCCTGTGGTCCCAGCACAGACTGTCTGTAAGAATGGAAAACTCTTCAAAAACTCTGAATTTCTTCGCTAGGATAATCTATCCTTGTTTTGAAAAAAGCCATTTTGAGAGGTCTGTCCCAAGTCCCAACTAAAACTTTTATTATGACATAATTACAGATTAACAGGAAAATGCAAAAATAATACAGAGAGTTCCCTTATCTGCTCTGCCCGGTTCCCCTCGAGGTTACATGCTGTGTCCCTGGATTGTGACATCCCACCCGGATGCCCTGTGGCCACACCAATGAGCCAGGCTGGTGCGGGACTCTGCCGTCCCCAGGGCCCTGTCTGCTGCCCCTTCACAGTCATGCTGAGGGCGAGGGTCGGACAGGGGCCCGACACGACCCCTCTCCAGGGACACGGTAGTGTTTCCCCTGCCACCTGCCACCACACTGCCCTGCTCCTGGCCCCATGGTGTCTGACTTACTCCCTGCCTGGGGATTATTCTCTCTGAGCCTCGTCAGAGGGACAGTCTGGTCTCTGCTTCCACAGACCCATAGTGTTACTCCGAGAGAACTGTGGCAGCTGGCCCCTGGCCTGGGAGAAGATTCCAAGGGGCAAGCCGGGGAGGCTGGTGATTGTTATGTTGGGTGGGGGGGGCTGGTTAATGAGGCATTTTCTTATTTGGGGTCCCATGTTCTGAGAGGCACACGTACTAATATATATGTAAGAAAAACAAGAGCAAATTATTTGCCCTGTCATCAACATAGGCGCCAGAGCACCTGTTCTGCGGAGCCCTTGACTGAAGCTTTTCCTCGTGAGAATAACTTGTCCAGATGAACACCAATGAATCCTTTGACATCTGGTGTTTAACTCGACCATTTGATGGGAAGTTTTTGAAACTGCAATGCAGATCTCTCGGCTCCTGAGCCAGCGTGCCCACACTTGGCTGAGCACTTGTTCTGACATAAGGTGTACCAGGAAGAACATCGATTCCATGTGCTTTTCAGAGACTGGGTCCTAGCGGGGTTTTTCTCCTTGCTCTCCAGCCTTGCTATTTTGATCTAAAATGTCTTAGCACTTTGCAGGACACCTAGAATGACCCACCTGGGCTCCCCCCAACTCTCGCTGTCATCAGAAAGCCCTTTCCTTCATCTTTGCTGTTCTCTGTGACCCTCGTGACCTGCCTAGACTGTTTGGGAACACAGCCTTTCTTTATGATGACATCATGCAGCTCCACCTTGCACTCAGGTGCGGCTGGCAGAGGTTGGAATTCCCTAGGAGTTTAAAGCCTTTCCCGGCAGACACCAGCTGTTCAGTTTTTTCCATGTATCCCCTGCATTTTTCTAGATTTCTGGTGGGAAAAGGATTTAATCTGGTGGCAGCTGCCTGGTCCCAGGGTCCCCCCACTACCAGCTCCGCCGGGAACAGACTCCTCTGGGTGAAAGGAGCAGCCCTCTCATGGAGAGGGGAGAGACCTGCCGATGAGCCTGTAGCTGTGGTTAAAATTTTAAAAAAGGAAAAAATGAACAGTTTGAATGAATAGTCAGGAAGTGTCCAAATTTGTTTTTTTGAAAAATACTCCACATCAGCATCCAGGGGAAGGAGGAGGTGCCACTGATGCTCAGGGTGAGGGAGCACAGAGGCCTTTCGGTGAAATTAATTAACAAATTAGCGGCTGGTGTGACGGGCTCTCAATTGGGCCTCTCATCCCAGGACAAAGCCTGCGTGCTGCCGCCATCTGTGCCTTCCCGCTCAATGGTGTTATTCACATAATCGCCTGATTCGTTTCTGTCTTCGTTCTTATTTTATTTATTTATTTTTTTTAGTCTCCCATGAGACAATGTGCGCCTCTTCTCGCAGCCTGGTTTCCTTGTTTGTTGATCAATGGAAACAAGCCCCTGCCAGGCCATTGACAGACTATTTATAAGTCAGCCTCTTTGGTGATTTAAGCCAAAACCCACCCTTTCTCCCCATTGACATCAAAATGGCATCATATTCCTGTGGGCAAAGCATCAAACCAGAATTTGCTGCTGATTGTTCTAGATGTTACATTTTTAACAGGATCGCAGGTATACGTAATATTAAAAATCACATCTCTGATGCTATGGTGAGATCAAAATGCTGGCATGGTGCCTGGGTATTGGATCAGATGATGGCATTTCTTACAAAACTCTTCTGTAATACTTCAGATTGTAAATAACGCCCTTGCCCATCCGTGGCCGAAACCACAGAGAAATACTGACAGCAGGAAAACCCATGATGGACCCTACCCTGGGCACATACCAATGGGACAGCTCTACTTTTACTGCCGAAGCCTCTGATTCTGATGAGCCCATTCGCTGAAAGTAAAAATTATGGTATAATCATCCAGAAAAGTAAGTTGCTGGTCTGTGCTTTCACCAGCCCTCAGGAAGCAGTGGGTACACAGGTCACATCTTTGGATGCTCTGAAATGATTCACTGGTTAACCCCCAGGGAGTTAGTTTTCTGGCTGCTTGTAGATTAATCAGCATCAGTAAGGGTAGGATTTTGCAAACTTGCCTACTCTTATTGCAAGACTTCAGACCTTTTACCAGCATTTTTCCACCCACTTTCCAAGCCAGTGACAAAACTATTCTACAAACGATGGGCCTTGCACTCTGATCCACTTTGAAACTGTCAAAAGGTTAAAAAAAAAAAGATTTGTATTTATAATTTTCCTTCCGCACATTATAGAGAAATCTCTGACATTAAAAGACATTGCATGATACAATTTCAGTTTTATAAATGATGAACTTATTCAGAGTTGGGTGGTGTCCACCAAAGACTGACCATCCAATTGGAAAAGAATGACGATCAACGTTAGGGAAACAGAGTTTACACTGTAACTTTGCCAGGGTAGCCTTTAGAACTCGCCGTGTCCTCTGCCTTCTAGTTGGAGCACACCGCTGTCCGTGTCTGCCACACACTCTGTCCTGCCTCGGTGCACACAGATTCTGTCCTGGCCAAGGGGTCCTTGGGTTCCACAGGACAATCATGAGGGCCACCTTTGCCACACGCCCAGGGCCCTCTGGCTGATAGCTCTGCCTGAGAGTTAAGGCTATTATATAGCAGGTGTCCCTGAGCAGAACCAGTACTGGGGCAGGTGGGGACAGGTAAGAGCAAGTGCTTGGCAAGACTCGCCAGGAACCGGTGCTGAAGAAAGGAAAGGAAAGAAGTGGCCTGTGGGTGACAACAGCCAGGGCACCTCTCCGACATCCTCTGCACAGCCCCGGCTTCCATGGCGCACATCCCCCCTGCAGCCCTCCTCCAGACGAGCCCTTGGGTCTCTGCTCCCATCCCGCCTCCCAGGAGAGGGGTGCATGCGGGGTCTCTCCTCCTAGTCAGAACCTTTGTCTAATGGAGGCTTCAAGATGATCTCATAAGAAAGTAAAATTTTTAATTCACCTTCACAGAAGTGGAAACTGAAGCTCAGGGGTTTTACAACTTACCTGCATAACAGAACCAGGAAAATCAAATCTGTCTGATTATCTGAGCTGAATTACAAACAGTTCTCCTTACAGTCTTTCTAAAGTTTCCTCTGAGGCTTCCTTGGGCCCCAGGGCCAGATACCTTGAGCCTGGGCTTCACTGGAGACGGGCCCACCCAAGCACACCCTGTGAGCCTTTGAACGTGACTCAAGTCTAAACACTCCTCACGCAGGCTTGCGCCGTCCAAGAGTCCAACGACCTCTGTTTCTCAACAACTCTCAGAAATTAGCTACTCTAATTCTTGCGCCTTTATAGACAGATATTCATAATAAAATTAGGGATTACACTTCTCACTTCTACCACGGGATAAAAAAGCAACCTGTGAAATTCTGACATTTTTACAGACAAGTGTATTCATCTTTCTAGACATTAATAATGGTAAGTGGAAGAACCGGAGCCCCAAGAAGTGAGAATCTGTACAATCCAAGCACGGGCCACCCTTCCCGCTGTGACAACCCAAGCACGGGCCACCCTTCCCACTGTGACAACCCAAGCACGGGCCACCCTTCTCGCTGTGACAACCCGAGCACAGTCTGCCCTGCCCTGTGCTATGACAACCCAAGCATGGGACACCCTTCTCACTATGACAACCCAAGCATGGGCGACCCTTCTCACTGTGACAGCCCAAGCACAGGCTGCCCTTCTTGCTGTGACAGCCCAAGCACAGGCCGCCCTTCCCACATGCCCAGCAGGGCTGTGCTGCCTAACTCCTCAGCCTGCACCTGTCCCAGAAACTCAGGCCCTTACAACATGTGGAAAATACTTGCTATTACATGCTTGCAGAATTAATGCATTTATTCCAAATATAATTTAGCATCACAGTGAAAGTGGAAAGGCAATATTTGCCATTTTTGAATCTTATGTCATAAGCTTTGAGGAAATTAGGATTCCAACAAGATTAATAGTTTGTATAACTCAAACTGTATACATTGTGTGCAGTTTAGCAGGGGGTAGATGCAGTATACAACTGAGCACTAGACTGTATGTAGTACTCAAAACCTGTCTGTCAGTCGCTGTAGGCCACACTCCCATCCCACCCCCATCTGCGTGCCCAGCGGGGAGGCTCAGACCTGTGCAGAAGCCGTTCTATTATAATTACAGCCTTTCTGGAAAATTCTGCCACCTGAACTTACAGAACCTGGTTTTGTTTTGTGGTGCTGTGTTCATAGGATTCTGTGAAGTCAATGCCGGAAAGAACACAGCGTCCCCTGCAAACAGTGCTGAGCTGCTGCTGTAGCATTCGGACGGAGCCGCTCAGGAATCACAAAGTGCCTGTGGCTCAAGGAGTAGGGTGCCGACCCCGTATGCCCGAGGTGGTGGGTGCAACCCAGCCCTGGCCAAAACAAATCACAAAGCGGAGGGCTGACGGGCACATTGAAACCCACTTCTCTCACCTGCCTCGTTGTGTAGACAGAGGCTGAAGCTCAGGGGCACGGCCTGATGCACTCAAGGCTGTGGGAAGGCCGGCAGGGCGGCTCGGAGCTGGGGATTACACTCTGCCCTTTTCTAGCTGGGGCTATTGCATCCTGGGCCTCAGTTTCCTCATCTGCACAGTGATGATGCTGTCTCCCCTATGACATTGAACAGACCCCTGCATGTGAAACTCCTGACTCATGGCATGAACACATAGAATGGTATGTCCTCCTTTCTAAAAGCACCTTGGGGGGCAGATGTGACAGCACAGCCTGTCCGACTTCAGTCCTGAGTCACCCTGCTGTACCGGTCAGCTGTGTCACCATCCTGGCATCATCTGTCCTTCGGAAGGACACCCTGGGCACGGGTTGCACCACCTTAGAAAAATAAGTACACGTAGCCAATGCAGACAGTCAGGCTCCAGGATTACTCCTGCAGGCTGACCGTCTAGATTCACCCTGACACTCAGCTCCCCTTCCTGCCCTGGGGGGAGCCTGTACAGGTCTCCCCACTCACTGACGACTCGTCCACAGACTGGACACTCAGGTCTTCCCCCACCTTATACTTACAGCAGCAGTGGAGATTTCTCCCACCTTGAAGAGGAGCAAGAATCTTTTGGTTTGTCTGTGAATTAAAGGCTATGAACTAATATCCAGACAGAATTTACAGAATAAGATCCTCTGCCTGGATATTTAAAAAAAGGGAAACATTTTTATCTGGGGCTTAAACTTTCCAAATGCTAAGGATTTTCTAAAATGCCTTTCCCCCCTTGGTATAAAGAAATTCATGTCCTCACCGTGTCATTAATTGTCTTCATATCAAAGTTGAATACATAGAATTCTTTCTCCTCCATTCCTGTGATGCTTCACTAAGAATAATGTGTTCCACCTCCATGGGTTAGTACAAATGCTGTAAAATCTCTGTTGTTTTTGATGGCTGAATAATATTCCGTGGTATACATATACCACAGCTTACCATGGATTATTATTCCATAGGGGTGTGGGGGCAGGGGATACTAGACAGAGAAGGAGGGAGGGGGTGTGGGCAAGGAAAAAAAAGAAAGAAAGAAATTAGTGACTAATTCTTATATAAATTGTATTTAATTTGGACCAAAGTACATTACTTAAACATTAACTTTCAATTCGACATGTTAATATGTTGTTTATCATACTGCATCCTCATTTATAAGTGAAATATATTTGTAATTTCCCCTTTATAATAATATATTATCTCCAACTTTAATATTAGGTGTATCCAGATTAAGTAGAATGATTTTGAAGTATTTCTTTTTCTATTGTCTATATGACTTGGCATGATCTTTTTTTTGAAATTATCTGTTACTTTCATCTATAAATATCAGTTGTCTTTTTTTTGAGACTTTGGAAAAAACAAAATAATATGAAGAAGTTAACTGATCAAAGTATTCTATAATAGACATACCTCTATCTGACAATGGGAATGTTACTTTCTTTGCATTGTTACTATTATTATTGCCTGATATTTTGTTGCAGCAATTGTCTGATTTCTTTTCTGAATGTATTTATCTTCATTCATTCCTTATGAGGTTTTTGTTCTCAATCCTTATGTTAAACATGGTTATTGTCAGTAAATTTAGCCTTCTTAATTCTGTAAAAAAATAAATAAATAAATAAATAAGAATTGAGGAGTTCCCCTTAAGTGAAATTCTAAAATTGCTCCTGGTTAAATATAATTCCACATGATATAATTCCATACCTTCAGAGAGAATTTTGAGAATAAATTTTATGTTTGGTTTTTACTGAATGCCTTGTTTGTCTGGAGACAGAGTCTCACTATGTCACCAGGGGCAGAGTACGGTGGCATCACAACTCACAGCAACTCAAACTCTTGAGCTTAAGTGATTCTCTTGTCTCAGCCTTCCAAGTAGCAGGGACCACAGGCGCCCACCACAACACCCGGCTATTTTTTGGTTGTAGTTGTCATTGTTATTTGGCAGGCCCAGGCTGGATTCGAACTCACCAGCTCCAGTGTACATGGCTAACACTCTGGCCGCTGAGCTATAGGCATTAAGCCTTACTGAATATTATTTACAACAAATATTTATGAAGAGAGTGCAGTAAAAACAAAAATGAGCTTGATATTATATTTAAAAACTAACAAATTACCACACTATTAATGTGAATAAGAGAAAATAGAACAGTTGTTCCATAATAATATTTTTGCTGTTGTTTTTTCTTTTGGCCGCAAACTGGAGAAACGTTATATTCTTTCTCAGACTCAAGAATCAGGCACTGCAAACAGCAGAAATGTCGTTTTCACCACCTTCTGTAGAAGGCAGGAATAAGAATGCTTGTTCTGCATATTAACTGATTAATGAAGCTTGGATTGGGTTTGACTGATTTGCTGTGGAGCTCTTGCCTGGAATGGTTTGTCAGCACTAAAGTTGCCTACAATATTTTATATAGAAATTAAATCATTCTGGGAGTTTGCAGCAGGCTTTTATAACATTCCAGACAGTATTGAAAATTAAAAATATCCAAATAATATATATGCTGATAGAGTCACAACCATTTTGCAGAAAAAAATTGTGTGTGTTGAATGCATTAAACTAATAGCAATTCATTTTGGCTCAATAAAGGTACAGCAATAAAAGATATTCATGACATACGTCATGAACCATTTAGATAGGTGTCTCAGAAAAGAAGAAATGTTATGAATTCTTTATAGAAAAATCCCACCAGCTGCAAACAGTGTGGCTGGTAACAACAAAAGAGCCTGCTGTTTGTACTTGCTCAGATTTCTGAACCACACGGCATTGCGAATAAACCTTTGACTCAGGAGTTCCCGTGATGTAAAAAAGGTTATAAATGGTCTATGTCTTATACAGAATATGTGTTTGGGGGGGGTTCTACCTTAAGCAAAATTGAAAACTATGAGATAAATCAAGAAAATATTAAAAATGATTCTACTAGCCCTTTAAAAATAAAATTCTTCTAAAAATGTATTTTATATGTGATATTCTAAATTGGCTTAGAACATATATACATTGTATATTTAAAGAGAATATAAATATAAAAAAATTATTTTCCACTTTCCTATAAACATTTCTATTTTTAAAAATATTATTATTATTATTTTTGAGACAGAGTGACACTCTGTGCCCTGGTGGAGTACCATGGAATTATAGAGCTCAGAGCAACCTGAATCTCTTCGGCTCAAGCTGTCTTCTTGCCTCAGTCTCCAAAGGATCTGGGACTACAGATGCCAAACACAATTCCCAGCTATTTTTTTTTCCATTTTTAGTAGAGATGGGGTCTTACTCCTACTCAGGCTGGTCTTGAACTCCTGAACTCGAGGGATCCATCTGCCTTGGCCTCCCAGTGTGCTAGGATTATAGGTGTGAGCCACCACGCCCAGCCGCTAAAAAAGATGTTCTATGTTGAACTCAGTAAGTGACATAGATTCTCCCCTTGTTGCCGTCCACTGGCCAAAATTCATACCACGTTTTTTTTGTTTGTTTGTTTTTGCAGGTTTTGGCCAGGGCTGGGTTTGAACCCACCACCTCTGGCATATGGGGCCAGCGCCCTACTCCTTTGATCCATAGGACCCGCCCTCATATCACTTTTAATTGCTTATAAATTAGAAAAGTGTATTTCCTGCATGCTCAGAAGAAAGTGGGGGGTGTCTCTTTCACAGTCATTGCAAATAATCAACAAGATAATATACAGAACTGCCAAATAAATGGCATTACAAATAGCATTACCAAAGTTGGAGGTTTTAATATCTAGGAGGTGATTGATTTTAATGCAAAGTCTAAAGTAGGAAATGCCTGAAGTGAGATTCTTTCTATTGGTGGCTGAATCAGAAAGTAGATTTGCAGTGTTAGGGAATATGACCCAACATTGATATTGGAAGTCAGTGGCCAAACTGCAATAAAAAAAAAAAAAAATAGCCAGGCATTGTGGCAGGTGTCTGTAGTCCCAGCTATTCAGGAGGTTGGGACAAGAGAATCGCCTAAGCCCAAGAGCTGGAGGTTGCTGTGAGCTGTGGCTCCACAGCACTCTACCAAGAGCGACATGGTGAGACTCTGTCTCTTTAAAAAAAAAAAAAAAGAATTTAACTTATTTTATTACCGAATCTTTAATAATACTTTTTCTCAATAGTCCGGGCACCAGGTTTAACCTATTTCCCATGCTATTTCCCACATTTTATAAATAACATTTTAATATTTAGATACTATCCTATCAAATGGGGTTGTCCTAAATTAAAACAATTTAAATATTGGTGGAAAGAACACTTTTTCCCTTGCAATTTATGTTTTTTTCAGTTAACGTTAGTTCCTTGTAACAAATTACCAAATTAAACATTCCCAGGTCTGTTTACATAGTTATTCATTCATTCTTGGGCTATTATATTTTTTTCTTAGATATTCAGGTGTTGGAGAAATGAGATATTGAACATAGTAAAACTTTCTCTTTTTTTTTCCCAGTGGAATAAAAACTTATTTAAAACTTTCAACATCAATTATTTTTTATTTACTATATCTGAATTCAAATGCCAGCCAACAAATGCTCAGAGAAGTTACTTTCTGGCGTTCTTTAATATCAACCCCCTTGGCCATCAGCTGCATGATTCTGGGCAAGTGAGTTAATCTTTCTAATGTTCTGTTTTCTCATCTTTAAATTAGAAGTAATTTCATACTTCCTGGATTAAATGAATTAACATACATAATATTTTTTAGCAATAGTACCGGTTATATACTGTTTGTTGTCTTGTTATATGCCAGAGATTCACCAAATGGGAGTTGAATTATTGTTATTATCAAGAACCCACATGTTGACGTAGAATAGCACAAAATTCAAAATGGTACCAGGTAGCCTCTACCTAGGTGCCGTGAACTTGTAAGAGGCTGCTCTTAAAAACTGATCTAGTGTAGGAAGGCCTCGTGCTGGATGTAGGGATGGAAGGGCACTGTAGGAATAAAATAAATAACTTGAGCAAAATTCAGGGGCATGTTGAGACATCAAAATAAAGACAATTTACAATGGAAATAATTTCTGGATGAACTTTTATAGGAGCTTAAGAGACATAAATTTGAAGATATCAGACATTACGTTCAAGGAGGAGGTAGCAGGAGATTTAGAGATGTCTGGTCACGTTCAGCCCCCACTATTAGATACCTTTAAATACAGCGCCAGAACCACGGCCATTGTGTGTGCTTGCTTGCTCCAAAAGTAGGGCTTAGCTATATTATATATTCAATTAACAAACAAGATTCTTTGTTAAGCCTGGTTGAAAATGAGCATCCAGGGAAATGACAGAATAGGATCTGAGACTATGTCCCACATTTGTCACCATATATTAGGGGCATTTGCAGAGACAATCTAGTTCCCAGGGGAGATATTATGTAACTTAAAGGGTTTTGCCAGTCCCCATAAAGCAGTGGTTCTCAACCTTCCTAATTCTGTGATGTATTCTCATTGTTACAAAGGGGTCGTGACCCACAGTTTGAGAACCGCTGCCATAAAGTAAGGGAAAGCTAATTAACTCTAATCAAAGTTTACAGTATTTTGTATCCTCAACATCTTCATGAGTTAAATAGGAAAAGTAAATTAATTAAACTATTACTCCATTATTTGGCATTTAAGTTGTTCATAAGAGGGCTTTACTTATCTCAAATATGAACTATGATAACAAGATAAGATATGAAAATGTCCAGTATGCTCTCTGGTGTGTATTACACTCTTAACAACATGTAAGTGACTAAAACATTCGCGTCTTGATTAACTAGTTTCATTCTCCCTCTTTCTCTAGGTTAGTCAAGGGAGCTAAACCGCATGTTCAGAGGACTCACACAGGAAGAAGAAAGCAATTTAGATATAAATTCAACTGTACCTTCTCCTATGCCTCATCCCATTCCCTGAACCACATAACTCACCAGATTTCCATAGGAACCAAAGAAAGGTACTAAAAAAAATATGAGAACGGTAAAATACTAGTCCAATGCCAACTATTGCTCAAATTATAATACTGTCTAGCCCTTGGTAACCTCTGATATTCAAAGCTGCTTGCGTAATTCATATATAACACAGTTCTGTATAGGAGGAGCAGGGAATAGTACTATTTCATCGTTACAGAGTTAAGGTCATTAATGATGTAATCTTACTAAATCCTTTGAACGTTTGACAAAACAAGGTGAGATAGTGCTATCTGCATCTTGACAGCCAGATAGGAGAAGGACAGAAGTGACTGTCATCTACTTTATTAAATCACGTCTGGCCCTGTACATCTCCACCTAACAGCATCGCTCGCCACCTGAATGCAGGTTTTTCTAAGTAGCACAATGAACAATACTTTCTGAATGCCTCCCTGTGTTCCCATCTTTGTCCAATTTATTTTTCTTCTTTAAACCTAGGCCAGGGTTATCTGACTGCATTTGACAGTCTGTATTCAGGTGAAGAATTTCAAATGAATTTGAAGACAGGAGGTCAGCCTATGAAGTACCTTGCCGGGAAAGCTGGTGACATAAGCCTGCAGGGTATGAATGAATGCAATCTTGTACCACAGAGCCAGCAGATGCCACCTAATCAATTACAGTGACTTTTGGTGGGACCTTTGAGTAAAGAAGTACATTTTTTTCATCATCATCTTTTACTCTGTGGAATGCTAGGAGCACATGGGATGTACAATTTAGCTAAGGTACATGGAGAAGATACTGTTTAAAAGGGGGAGGGGATCTGAGAATTGAATTTAATATATGTACATTTTTGGTGCCACAATTCAAACACTTGAGTAGAATTTTTTTTTAAAAAAGTTTGCTTTGCTTTTTGACTGAGGCATGATTATACTTCTAGTAAAGGGTAGGGGTAGTGGTGCATTAGCTGGGGAGATATAGTAAGAAGTGAGTTTGAGTAGGAAGTCAGTTATGAAATTAAGGGCACTAATTCAAGTGTACAAAGTGAAATATAGTATTTAATATAAAATCAGTAACAGCTTCTGCCTCTGTGTCCGTTATCTATTGCCACAATAATGCTACTTAGTAAACAACCACAAAATCTTAAAGGCATTAAACAATAAATACATATTTTTATGTATGAGATGGGCTGGTCTGACCTGGGCTGGGCCCCTTCATGTCACTACAGTCAGCTGGGGAGTTGGTGGGGGACTGCCAATCTAGGATGGCCTCAGCTGGTTTTGGCTTTTCTCTGTATGTAGTGTGATATGTTTGTCCCTAGGAGCCCATCTAGGGCTTGTTCACAAAAGGAGAGAGAGAGAAAATATTCCTATCCTGTGAGAGCCTAGGCTCTGATTCACTGTAACCTTCATTGAATTGTCCTTTTGAGAGCATCACAAAACCAGCTCAGAGGTAAAAGATTATCATGTCCCTCTTACTAAGGACAGCTATAGGTCCCATTGCAAAGAGTGTGGATACTTACAGATACAGGGCAGGGAGTGGAGAATTGCAGCGTAGCGATTGTTACCAAAACAAAAACAACAAATAATTGAAACCTACTCTCTTTTGAAGAATTAGTGTTGAGAAGAAATTTATATCTAGTACAATTCCTTTGCTATTTTCAATAAGTATCTTCTGACCTGTTGCAACATTCAGGCATCATCTATGGTACTACAGGATTGGATATGGAAAAATTCATAATCCAATCAAGAAACATGATTTGTGTCTAAATACCAGTAAGAAAAGCAGAGGCTAAGATGTGCCACCAGAGAGAATAGCTGCTCACTAGCAGAGCCCCAAACGTCTTAGTGGAGGAAGTTAAGCTTGTGTAAAAAGTTGGCTATATTGCAAATGGAGTCAAAACATTGGAAATACAGTTGTTCCTTAGTATCCATGAGGGAAGGGTTCCCGTATCCCTCAGGATAACAAATTCTGTGGATACTCAAGCACTTTATATAAAAGGGCATAGTATTTGCATATAGTCTATATACAGTATACTTTAAATCATATCTAGATTACTTGTAATACCTAATATAATACAAGTCCAATGCAAATAATTGCTGTACTGTATCAATTTTTAACCTGTATTTTTTGTTGTTTTTGCTGCCTTTTTTCTCTCAAATATTTTTAATCTTCAGGTGGTTAAATCCACAGTTACAGAACCATGGAGATAAGGGGCCGACTGTACATGTAAGATAAAACACATGCTAGTGTGTGGGGGAGAAAAGAACAATGGAAAGATTAAAGCTCTGTAGAAATAAGAACTAAAATATGTCCATCCTCTCAACTCTCACTTGGAGAAAACATCTCCGGATCAGTAACACTTATAAAATGAAAAGTAGCTGTAGTTATAAATATTGCTAAGGATATCGGTTCCAGACCCGAGGCAGAATTTCTCTATTAAATACGGATCTTGGAAAGCTAGGCAGAAGGCTAGAACAGAAAAGAATTATGCTGACATGATTTGGAAGCCCTAGGAAAAGCTCCCATCCTTCCTCTGAAATGACTGCTGATCAAATATAATATATCAGTCATTTCAGAGAATTTCCAATGGCATAAGGGTGATTTAGGGAACCTCAGGACTCCTATAATGATTTTGGAGGGTTTAAAGGAGAAATTTCCCATCCACAGAACACAGTCTCCCTAACAGGACTAGTTCTCCCACCTATTGAGAGAAAGGATGCCATTACCCGCTCGTGTTAGCTAAGCTTAGGTTCTTACCAAATAGCTGTTCAAGTGCTCTGTTCAAATTCTGGATATTTTTAGAATTTCCTATTTATAAGTAATTTTATCTTATGTCATGTACCATCCTAGAACCTGAAAAAGATCTCATAATTTTGAAAGAAAAAAAATGACTGAAAAAAATTAAAGTTCTAAACAATGGAAAGTTAAAAAACCATCAAACAGATAATGGTGAAAGAGAAGGGAAAAAGAGAGAAGGCAAGGCTCTGTGGGTAATCCACTCCACTGTCCTGTGACCCCGAAACTAGTCACTGACTACATGATCACTTTCAAAACATGAAATAGGATCAAATGGAAAATACCACCAATCAATAAGTATGCACACTGAAAGTTAAGCCGAGTAGGGATGAGTGAAAATTTAATCTCACTGTTGACTGGGGATTAGTCAGAAAACTTCAAATGAAAATAGCTTTGCAACAAGTACTGGATATTTTTTTAACTGAAATTAAATACAGGACAGAAGACTTCCTTTAAGTACCATTTATTTTAGAAGGAAAACATTCAACTTTTTATTAGTAAACTAATGTTGTCATAAGCTTTTAATACATACTCTTTGTCAAGTTACAAAATATCCCATTTGTGAGGAGTTGTTACTGTGAATGGACAGTCAACTTTTCTTTTTTTCTAACTTAATTTTTATTAGAGCATAACTATAAATACATTGATGGGGTATGATGTGATGATTTGATATACAATGTGGAATGCTTAAGTCAAATTAATTAACATAACCATCACCTCACTTATTTTTTGTGGTAAGACATTTATAATACACTCTTAGTTGTTTTGAAATGAACCCTTGCATTGTGCACATTAGGTGAGATGCCACCAAATACCCTCCCTCCACTGGCCCTCCCCCTTCTCTCCCTTCTTCCTCCTCTCCCCTCTTTCTTTCTGGGCTATTTTGCATTTTATCATTTGTATGAATGTATAAGTGATTATATATTGGTTTAATAATAGTATTGAATACATTGGATACTTTTTTTTTTTAACCCTTGAGATACTTTCTTAAGAAGAATATGTTCTGGGTGGTGCCTATGGCTCAAAAGGGTAGGGCACCGACTCCCTATGCTGGAGTTGGTAGGTTCAATCCCAGACTCGGCCAAAACAAAAAAAAAAGGAAGAAGAATATGTTCCAGCTCCACTTCTCCGAGGCTTTGTATACATTTATTGAGATCCTTTGTTTCTTCCATTAGTCTCTTATTGTGGCAGACTGACTGAATTTCAAATATTGAACTAGCCTTCCATTTGTGAGATAAACTCCAGGATTATAATGTGAGTTAAAAAGTGTCACCTCTTCTCCTATTTTCTGGAAGATTTTGTGTTGAATACTATTTTTTTTTTTTCTTTAAATGTTTGGCAGTGACTACCTTTGGGCTTAGAGTTCTCTGTGGTGGAAGGTTTCAACTAAAAAATTAGTTTGGCCAATAAACAAAGAAATTTTTGTTTTTCTGGATTTAGTTTTAGTAGTTTGTGAATTTCACAGTGGTGGTCTATTTCTTCCAAACCAGAACATAATTGTTTGTAATATTCTGTTATTATTTAATATTTGTTGGCCCATAATGATGTTTCTCATCTCTGATATTGGTAATTTGTGTTTGTTCCATCTGATTGAATAGTAGTTTATTAGCTTTGTTGATTTCCCCCCCAAACTGGCTTTCAGTTTCATTTATTTTATCTATTGTTTTTCTACTTCCTGTATCATTGATTTTCACAATTATCTGTATTATTTCCTTCACTCTACTTTCAATGTGATTTTGAAATCATACTTGGTTTCTCATGGTGAGTTCTAAATTACTGATTTTAAAATATATGTCTGTTGCAATTAATTTCCTTGTAAACACTGTTCTAGCTATATTTCACAAGTGTTGTTTCATGTTCATTGGGTTTAAAACGTTTTTAAAAGTTTAGAGAGACTTATGATTTATTGGTTATTTGCATTTTTTAAGAATTTCCAAATATTTGAGGATTTTTAAATATTTTTTATTTGTTGATTACTAGTTTGATTCTGTTGTAAACTAAGAATATTCTTTGTGGGTGGTGCCTCTGGCACAGTGAGTAGGGCGCTGGCCCCATATACCAAGGGTGGCAGGTTCAGACCTGTCCCCAGCCAAACTACAACAAAAAAGTAACCAGGTATTGTGGCAGGTTGCTGTGGGCTGTGATTACATGGCACTCTACTGAGAGTGACAAAGTGAGACTCTATCTCTAAAAAATAAAATAAAATAAAATATTTTTTGTGTGATAACTTATTATATTTATTTATTTATTTCAGACAGAGTAACTAACACTTTGTCACCCTTAGTAGAGTGTTGTGGTGTCCTAGTTCACATCAACCTCAAACTCCTGCCTTAGCCTCCCAAATAGCTGGGCCTATAGGCACCCACCAAAATGCCCAGCTATTTTTAGAGACTGGAGTCTCACTCTTACTCAGGCTGGTCTCAAACCCATGAGCTCAGGCAATCCACCTGCCTTGGCCTCCCAGAGTTCTAGGATTACAGGCATGAGCCACTAAGCCGGCCTTGATAACTTATTTTACATATGTTAGTGTTTGCTCTATGGTGAATTATGTGAATTTTTGTGGTCTATTTATGTTAATTTTCAATACGTTCTTGTTCTTTCATTGGGAAGAATGGAATATAAGTGTTCATTAGGTCCTATTGACTGATAATATCATTCAGATCACTTATACACTCAGTGATGTACTACTGACTTGTTTATCACTTATTAAAAGAGGAATGTTAAAATCTTTAACTAAAATTTCCTTCTTTCTTGGGCTCTATAATTTTCCTATATCTATATATTGTGAAGAAATATTCTTTTGCACATATACATTTAGAATGATGTGTATTGGGGGAAATAAAAACCTTTCTTATTGTGTGACGTCTCTTTAACCCCTGGTAATATAATCTTTTATCAGACATTTACTTTACCTAGTATTGTTATGTCTACTTCTTCTTTATTTTGCTTTTTTGTGTGTGTGATATAGCTTTTACTCTTCTTTAACTTTTTATCCTATTTAATTTTTATTTAATTTTTCTTGTAGACAGCATGTAGTCGAGTATTACATTTTTATTCAACTTCAAAATATCGCTGGTGTGTTTGGAACATTTACATAAGATGCAGTTATTGATATTGTTCAACTGAAATCCACCAACTTTCTCTAGTTTTTTCTGTTTTTTCCATCTACTTTTTATTCTTTTGCCTCCTCTTGGGTTAATTTGAAATGCTTTATGATTGCATTTAATTTCCTCTTCCATCTTATGATTTATGCCTCTTTTAGAAATGTTTATAATGGTTTCCTAGGGTTTACAATGTACCTGTGTAATGTATTTCTTACGTTGTATGAAATTCCCAATTTGTCCTTTCCATCCTTTGTGCCACTGTTGTCATCCATTATTGCTACCATTTTTCTTTAGATAATCAGTTTTTTATAGAAATTAGAATAGGATAAAAATTATGACAGACAAGACTCTAAAATTACCTCCAAGCATTCAGCACCCTGGTGTATACACCTTGTATGATCCATACCCTTCCATTTGGGAGAAACCTATGAACATGAAGAATATGATTAAGCTCTGTTTATGGCAAGAAAATATTTTGTCAGATGTAATTAAGGTCTTCAATCATTTGTGAATTAACCAAAAGGATAATTGTTCTAGGTGTAACTAATTTAATCTGGTTAAATCATTAAAAGAGCTAAAGTTTCTTAGAGCCCCATGGCAGGGAGAAACAAATAGCCATGTTGTGAATCATCTATGGACAAACCACACAAGGAGGACGTGGAATTGGCTTCTACAGATGGGAGCCACCTCTGCTGCCAGCCACCAACAAATCGTGGATGTAAGTGTTTCAGCTCTTGAGGAAGTGAATTCTGAAAATAATCAGGGAGACTGGACACGAGACCCTGAGCCTCGGATAAGATCCGAGCTCTAGGCTGTGAGATGCTGAGCAAACTGTCACACCCTGACTTCTGAGCTAATAAAGGGTAACATGGCACGCCTCTAAATCTATGGTAATTTGCAATGTACTCATCAAAAACTAACTTAAAAATAATTTAATTTTACCTCTCTTTATTCCATTAACATCGCTCTTCATTTTTATAATATAGATATTGCTGTTTTATGCGTCTGATATTTCATTCCTTTTACTTGAAATACTTTCTTTTGTATTTCTCTTTCTTGGGGGGGAAGGGTATCAAAGGTTTTTTTAATGTTTTATTTTTATTTTGTGAATGAGTATGTGTGTGTGTTATATTTCTGATCTGTCCCAGCCTTTGATTTTTCCTTTGAGCTAAGCTTCAGAGAGGAATTATATCTTAGTGGTTAGCAGTGGGTCAATGGGTTTTAGCCTGGCAGGGGGTAGGGAGTGAAGTGGTGGGGGGCGGGCTTCTGTTGTGTGAAGTCTCAGTCTTAGGTGGGCACTGAGTCCCTCGGTCCAGAGGTGTGGTCCCAATGCTCACACTCTTTCTACCTCAGTTAGCTCTGAGTCTGCCTCAGGAATAAATGCTTTTTGGCTTTGTTCTGTTTTACTGTTTCCTTCTCCTACCTGGTCATGTATTTTTATCTGTACTTTATGGTCAGCAGTGTCTGTAGCCCTTCCTTCCCCAGACTCAGGGGAGGAGTGTCCCTGTGGAGTTCCCAATCCCTTCTGGAGTGGTACCCGTTCTCTTTCTTTCCTGAAATCTGTACTATCTGGAGATATTTCCAGAGCTTTTCCTTCTTTCAATGATGCAGACTCATATAGCCTCCAAAAACTGTCAGTCCCCCTAACTGAACTCTTCGCACTAGTATCTGGTGGCATTTTGCCCAGGTGAGCTGTTTCTCTTGTTTGGCTTCACCCTGCAGACTCCTTACTCTTCTCAGCTCGTGAGCGTGTTGGTTGCCTTGCAGTTCAGCTCTTAGAAAGGTCAAAAAAGAGATGTAAACTTTGCCAGTTCCTTAAGTCCTTTCTTTATTTTCAAAGTAATAAAAATGGCCTATGGCATCAAAATATAAGAATCAACGTAAGGAGAAATGTAAGGGGTATGGTAGCAAATATTCTCACTTTTACTCTTAAATGATTTGTTTTTTCAAATTTTATTCAATCAGGAGATCTTGCTATCAGAAAAACAGTCAGCTGCACTTGGATACCTTGATTATTCTGTAATATTCCGCAGAGTTCTATCTGAGCATACAAGCTGCAGGTTTATTATCAAGCGCCATTGTGACCACGGAGGTTGACACACCTTCACAGAAAGGCACTTACCTTGGTCACATTTTATCCTGATGAGCTTGCAGCTGTGTTTCAAAGTAGGGCAATTTCCTCCAACTGCCTATCATCTAGTCCAGATTCTGGATGATCCACTTGCTGCTGACATCAGGTCCTTTATCTCCTGTTCAATATTCACCTCGTGTGGCAGCTCTTCAGAAAAACAGTCAAACAGCACAGCTGGAGTTAATAAACTGAAGGAGAATGCCCATTACCAGTTACAGACGTTTCTGTTGTTTGGGGTTTTCAGTATTTCATTATCTCTGCATCAGCACCAGTAGTCTCGCAGCCGAAAAGCCATCAAAATAACACAGCTTGAAATGATAGATGAAAGGAATGTAACAACTGCCACACTGATCATTTGATTCTCTGGACTTTTTTTTTTTTTTTGCAAGAACATATTTGTTTATTTGTGTTCTTTCATTGTTCGCAGTAATGTTCCACAATGCAGTCTACCTAAACATGATGGTGAGAGTTTGTCAGATCGTTCTCTCTTGTTAAAAAGAAAGCGTGAGATATTCTCAAAGAAGAAGACTGGCCACAATTTCAGTTCTCCGAACAAATATCCTGAGAAAGAATGAAAAATAAACAGCTGCTAGAAGAACATTAAGGGTGCGTGTGTGTGTCTCTGTCAGTGGACAAATGTGTGCTGCTTGTCTGGGAACAACCTAATTTGTAAAACTTGTAGCAAATTTGCATTGTTCTGTATGTTCTGTATGTTCTGTATGCCTTTAATTTAGCACCAAAATTCCTATGCCTTCCACCACAGGAGATTCTAAACCAGAATGGGTATTCTACTAAGTATCAGTATATAGTATATACCATCCCAATGAATGCCCTCATTTTCCCCTTTAACCAGTTTAATTCTCTTGTCTATTTTATTATAAATATTCTTTTGACTAAACTGACTGTATCTGTGCATTTCCCTTGCTTTATTGTACTCACTTTACAAAACTCCTATGGCAACAAAATTCACTCCTCTACCTACTAACTGAATTTTCTCATGCAGCTGACCTTGGCTGAAGGGCAATGTATAACCCGGATGACCAGTTTACCAAATTCCCAGCTGTAAGCTCAAGTGTAC
Organism: Galagoides demidoff; assembly: GCA_963574575.1. Classification (NCBI taxonomy): domain Eukaryota; kingdom Metazoa; phylum Chordata; class Mammalia; order Primates; family Galagidae; genus Galagoides; species Galagoides demidoff. The sequence continues at coordinate 10,595 of CAUYQV010075338.1, read as the reverse complement.
CATGCTGCCTACTAATCGATTTTCATGACCCATTTACTCTCCTTCTCTCCTAGGTTACTGTCATGTCTTTGCCACTTTGCTCCCAGTTGCAAATCTCTTCTAGTTTCATTCTTAGTTTTCTTTATGCTTCCCTAAAGGATTAACACAACTTCTAAAATTTGACTTCTATCTCCACTACCTATCAGTAGCTATGTGAATATACAGAGTCTTCCCTCCTCCTAACATACACGACCCATTTCTGAACTTATGTAGAGCCATCCCCTCCCCTTGTACACAATAAGTAATTCCTTATCACTCTCTTTAATTCTACACACTGTCTTTGATATCATTGATTATTCCTTCTTTTTTGGATAATTCTATCAATATACAAATTTGTTGTCTTATTTCATATTTCTGAAAAAGCAAAAATAAATTTCTCTGGACCTGTTTCACCTCCATCTTCCAACGAAAGCCTATTCTTGTTGATTTTATTTCCATTCCTACCACTCTCTTCTAAATACATTCCAAAAGGAACTTGGCCTATCCTGGCAATGAAACTGCTTTTTTGAAGGTTATCGGAGAACTCTGCCTTGTAAAGGCAACTCACCATCGGCCAGCCCCAGGTCACATGTTCTACATGAAGGACTTGAATCAACTGATCACTCCTCTCTCCTAGAAACCCTTTCTTTGCTTACATACATGGATTGCAACTTGCTTAAGTTCTTCCTAAGCGACAGATCGTACCTTTATATGTTTCTCCTCTTTTCCATGAACTCTCAGTGTGGAAGTGGCCTGGGAAGCATTCCCTAATTCCCACCTTTCCTGCACTAGACGCAATCCTGCATGAATATCACCCACTCTCACGTGCTAAATATGTGCCATAAGGTCTACATTTCCTATCTGCGACCCACATTTCCCTTCCATACTTTCCGTTATTGGGCAGTAGCCTCTTAGATATCTCTTAGTATAATATGCAAACAGAGATTGAAACAAAACTGAACTCTCCACCTTCTAAAATCATAGCCATCCATAGTTTTCCTCAGCTCAATAAAGATCATCTTTTTGTTGTTGTTGTTGTCGTCACTTAGAGCAAAAAACAAGTCAAGTCATCTTTAATTCATCTCTTTTGCTCATGGCATGGTCAGTTTGTCATGACATTTTATTAACTTCCATCTCACAATATATGCAGAATCCCAAATTCTGGTCTGAATGACCCTTCTAAAGCACACGATGGCACTTAATCAGTGTGACTGCTTCCAAACACATCTTCCTGCTTCTACCTTACACAATCTGGGAGGAGTTTTATTTAATTTTTAATTAAGATTATTCATGAGCGAGAACATTGACAAATACACCTTTCTCTTTAAGATCAAAACTCTTACATTTCAGTGCCCTGTAAGATATGAATTGTTTACAAATAAAGGGACAGGTGACAGTTATCTATCATGAGCTCTAACCACAATACCCTAACCAAGGTGTTTTATTTGGAGCTACAATTAATGTTAATTATCTAAGTGCTTATTATGAGTCAAGCAATGTTCCTAGGTGACTGGGCTCCAGCCACACACTTTTCATAGTTGCTAACCTCAAAAATTGTCAGTCTAGTGCATGTTCCAAAGTACTAACCAGACAAATGCAATGAACGGTGCTTAAGTGCTTTGATGCCGTAAGTACAAAGTACAGTGGAAATCCACAGGATCCCTGCCTAATTCAGTATCGAAAGCACAGAGGCATTTCATAATCTCTTGGATTCAGCTTTTTTTGAACTTCTAAAAAAGAGAAACATTTATGATAAATGATTTTTTGCTGTTAGCCTCAATAGTCTATAATTTAAAAGTTCTTCCAAAAACTGTATCAAGTGACATTCTAATGTCACTACTTTTCTCTGGTCATGAATAAAGACAAGGTGCCCATTTTTCTAACCATGTAATTGGAAGTATTGCATTAAAAACCTAATGAGGGAAATTCTGGACGTGAATAGGAAGTTGGGGCAAATTATTAAAGTAGAATAGTTTAGTACTGCATGATGAAAGAGTTATGGAGTGGGAACCAAAATATCTGACTCACCACGTCCCTGGGCAGGAATTATTTTTTCCGTCTCTGTTTTACTCCAATTCTAAGAGAGGCCTTCATTTCAAACCACTGAAAGGAATAGTTACCTAGTATGTGCCAGGTACCATGCTAGGATCCTTGGGAGATACAAAGGTGGTTAGACATAGCCCTTGAACTAAAGTTTTATAATATACTAAGGATATAGAGGCTTTCAAGGTTAGCTAACGCACATGCCAGAGTACAAAACACAGACAAAGGACCCCAGAGCACTGAGAAATTAAGTGAGGCTGTGGCTTAGGAAGGCTTTTTCCTACCAATGTGTTCTCCCCAACCTGACTTGTAGCTAGACTCTGCCACAGACCTCAGTGTGGATTTTTCTTTTGTTTATTTCAGGTTAATGTGATGGTACAAACAACTAGGTTACGATGTTTGTATGTGTAAGATAGAGTCTCTGTTGTAGTTGTATCCTGCACCCAGTATGTGGGCCATACACCCTGACATTACCCCCATTAAGTGGGAGCACATCCATCTCCCTCCTTCCACTCCTCCCCCCAACTTGAATTGAATTGAGTTTTCCTCCTGTGTGGGCATGTATTAGGTCATCTACTGGCTTCATATTAGTATTGAGGGCATTGGATACTTGCTTTTCCATTTTATGTACTTTACTAAGAAGAAGGTACTTCATACCCTATTCAGCCTTAAACTTTATGTCTTTTCTATTAACTCGGATGGAACTAAGTGTGGATTTAATCAAAATAAAACAACTTAGGTAAATAGCACCTCCACAATCCACAGATTTTGGAGAGTCAGTGACAGTAACTGGAGTGGACGGGATGACCCTCAGGGTCAGAGGCTAGGGTGGATCCTTACGGAACACCCCCACAATGTGGTGAGGGTTTTCTTGATGAACAGCCTTGGAGCCTGACTCTCTGTCCCTCTTGGAGGTTATGTGAGCTCTCAATATGCTTTACTCCACTACTATTCCACTTTGAAGTAAATCAGAGAACATTTTTTTTTTGAGCTGATATTTTAGTAACAAAAAATAAAGAGGCAGGGCGGCACCTGTGGCTCAAAGGAGTAGGGCACCAGGCCCATATGCTGGAGGTGGCGGGTTCAAACTCAGCCCCAGCCAAAAACTGCAAGATAAATAAATAAATAAAGAGGCAGTATACTTTAGTTAAGTGCGTGACCTTTAGAGTTACAGTTTGCTTTTGAAACCTTTCTTCATTTGCTTATTTCATATGTGTGCATAACTTTACCTCGTTAAGCCTCAGTCTCCAATTCTATATTTGAAATGATAACATTTCAATTCATAGAATTAAAATATGAAATGATTTAATGTGGATGAAGAACACAACACTTGTTTAATTAAAAATAGTTGTTATTATGTAAATTATAGTCCAACCTTCTGTGTCCCTGATATGCTTCTTGAATATTACATGATATTTTAACCTTTCCAATCTGTGCTTTGGAATTTGAAACATGTTTCTAAGTTCTTCTTGCTAAAAATACAGCATTTCATTCTATGTTTCTTCAATTAGGAATAATTGCTTTCAAAAATAAAAGCATTCGGCTCGGTGCCCATAACACGGTGGTTACGGAGCCTGCCACATACACCAAGGCTTGCAGGTTTGAATCCAGCCTGGGCCTGCTAAACAATAATGACAACTGCAATGATTAAAAAAAAAAAAAAAGCCAGCGGTTTTGGTGGGCACCTGTAGTCCCAGCTACTTGGGAGGTTGAGGCAAGAGAATTGCTTAAACCCAAGAGTTTGAGGTTGCTGTGAGCTGTGATACCACAATATTCTACTGAGGGCAACGTAATGAGACTCTGTCTCAAAAAAAAACATACAATAAAAATTGTCCTGTTTCAGACTTTGCTTGCCATTTTTCCTAAAATTTCCCTGAGATAATCATCCTATGAGAACAGTGTACTAATTGCAATCACATTAAACTCAAATTGGCCAACATAAGAAGAAAGCATATGACTGCTAGGTCTCAGATTACATTTTCACCAACAAGTGTAACAGTAGCCTGTGTAGAAGGTGAGATTTTCCCGGCCCCAGGAAGAGGCAGGGAAATGAGTTTCTTATTCTCTATACTGATCATCCCTGAAAAATAATGTAACAGGGTCATTAAAAGATTCATGGAGCTTCAAAGAGAGGCTTCTCATTTTGACATACACGAAGGTTTGATTCATGAATTTACAAAGCAAAAAAAGAGAAGATATTCTGCAGTGATTCTTTAAATGCCAACAAAACAAAACAAAACAAAAAACTCTCCATTTTTAAATTGAGTTAAGCGAATCATATGTTGATGGGGTAGACAGCTTATCAAAAATGAAATACATCAAAATTGAGAGTTTGATCTCTCCTATAAAAAGATGAGTACAGGATTTGTTTTCTCTAAGGCTTTGGAGAGGCATCCTTAAAGATTCTATTCTGCCTGAGGGAATTTTAAAGGACCCACTTAAAGAGCACCACCTCTGGAATTTACAACTATTGAATTTAAAAGTGATTAAAATTCTAGACAACCAAAATTAAATTTACTAGTCCATTCAAAATTGTATAGCACCCATCCTGCTTAGGATTATATTGAAAACACAGAGAATTAAGTCCTAGGACGTATATGCTCTGAGCTGCCTGTGTCTGTTTTAGCCACATACTTTCCAGACCAGGATTGCCACACTTGTCCATTTGCCGTGACAGTTGGAAGAAACGACCAAGGGTCTGCGCCTACTGCCCCCAGTCTCCAGAGAGACAATGCTGCCTCTTTCTGCCAATCTTCATTTATCCTAAGTGTCTCTGAACACAGAGGCCAAGGAGCTCAGGGAGGCTGATAGAGCTGACGGTGTGATGTTGCCTGGACACCTGAAGAGCCCAGAATTGTGGGTATAGGAAGCACAAAGGCCAACAAGATGTCATTGGAGTGGTGGAAATTGTGGCAATGCCTGGGTCTACCTCTTGGTTTCTAGACCTATGTCTTCCACTTGGGGACGTAGCACTCAGTAGAGGTCTTTGATTAGACGTGTATACTGCCTCTGGGAATGGCTCCTCCTCTGAGCCGAGGGATCCCTGTTGTACTAACACCACGAGTGGGGCATCTTTTAGATGGTGCAATACACCATATGACTAGTGGATGCCGAGGTATGGAGTAACTTCTGTGTCACCCTCATACCTGGCAAGACGCTGCACATCAGTACTGTAGCAGTAACACTTTTTATTTTTTCTTTCAGTTATCTCAGGAGAAAAACTATGTCTAAAACTAAATATATGACTGGCAACTTCCTGAGAGAAGGAAAGGAGAAGGCTGCTGTGGCCAGGAGTAGATACAAATGGAGTTTGACTGACACTACGGCCTGGGTGATGTCTTTAATACAACATGAGCAATCTGTGGGTTCACGATGCACTGAGTGTCAGCCACAGACACCTTCAGAAGGGCGGATGGCCTTAAAATGGTAACAGGTGTTTCATTTTCTGAAGGAAAACACAATCACCAAATTCCTGAAGCAGTTGCTATCTCAAGTTCAAGTTTCCTTCCAGTCCTTATCGCACCGGTTTGCTTTCACTTGAGAGAGATTTGTTTTTGCTCCTTTCTGCACAGCAAACGCTCATACTGTCTAGACTGCAAAGCGTCATAACTACTTTAAATATAATACCATAAATAACTTTTAAATAGAGAAACTATGGGAAGAGGACTCCAGCTCAGGCACTAACATAGACTGGTCAGGTCAGTTAAAGCCCAATTAATAGCTTCAGTGCTGTTAGAGAAGAAAAATGAAGCGTGACATTTCAATGAAAATGGTCATTGTAGACAAAAAATGTACATATATATATATATATATATATATATATATAGAGAGAGAGAGAGAGAGAGAGAGAGAGAGAGAGCAAGAGGGGGAGGTTTGGGCAAAGAATAAAAATAATGAAATACGTTCCACTCAGAATTTTGCAGCCAAATCTCAATTCTCAGTAAATACATTTACTGCATGTCTTGCAGGATTCGTGTCATTATCTCTTTTCTGTGCTGATTTGATATTCAAGGAACCAAATTTCTTTCCTTTAGAAGCTCTATGTGTAATTCTATTAGATAAGCTGGAAATGGATTTGAAATAGAATTTCTCTACTCCCTCCTTGCACCGTGAACTGTGGAATCATCTGTGCAGCAGACAGCTGCTGCCCAAGCTTGAGATGAACAGCAGAGTAAAACTCTTCAGGGCTTCACAGCACAAAGTATAGAACACACCCTGGACATTCCGCAAGGTTCACACACAGGGCTTGTTATCTGTTCCTTCAGTGTATTTATTATGCCCCTTACGTAATTTTCTGGGCACTTAAAACATGTAAAAAAAGAAAATCACCTTTATCCATTGCAAAGTTTATTTTAATAACTTCAACCTAGTCATAGCTTTCAAAAGTGAACATAAATATTTATGCTTGTATGACCATGGTTAATTTTGAAGTTAGTATTTAGTTAAAGGGCTCCTCCATTATATCTAAATAAAATAATTATATTTATTGAAACTTAGGAGTGTACGTGGCTGTTAGGGTATGTGTATATGTACAGTGTAATTACTCTCTTTCCCCATTAGAAATTATTAGATCAAAGACAATTTCCACTTTGAGGATACAATAAAAAATGTTTTAACATAAACTAGATGGCAATGATGTTATACAAAAACATGAATACAAGAAGTTATTGGTGGCTCGGCATCTGTAGCAGAGTCGTTACAGCGCCAGACATATACACCGAGGCTGGTAGGCCCGGCTACTTGGGAGGCTGAAGCAAGAGAATTGTTTAAGCACAAGTGTTTGAGGTTGCTGTGAGCTGTGACACCACAGCGCTCTACCAAAGGGAACATAGTGAGACTCTATCTCAAATAAATAAATAAATAAAAGTTATTGTAAAATTATATAGAGTTGCAGATGAAATGAAAAACTTCAAAGCAGTATACATTATAGCTAAATAATCAGATATGACACGCACGGTGATTTTGGTAAAGACAGTGATGATCGTACAACTGAGAAAACATCAACAGAGAGAGTAATAATTTGAAGAAGTTCACAAATACGGCCGCCCCATAGCTCAAAGGAGTAGGGCCCTGGCCCCACATGCCCCATATACCAGAGGTGGTGGGTTCAAACCCGGCCCTGGCCAAACATGCCAAAAAAAAAAAAAAAAAGTTCACAAATAGCATTTTATAAGGCAAAAGCAAAAAGCAAGGGGGAGTTTTCTAATTTCAAAACTCATAATATATTATCCAAAAAAAATAAAAGGACTGAATATATGAATAACCCTTCTTTACTCCTCATATTATTGTGAGTCTTTAGTATATTCTTTTGCACAGACTTAAGGAAAATTTATTGACCATCATTAATTTTAGTTGTAGAAGAGATTGTCAAATCTCATAGGTCTGGAAATCTTGTCATATAAATTTATGACTAAGAATTGAACTAGCTTGGCAGAAATCTAGGGTGAATGTGCCGGGTGGGGATATTTGATAGGTTGTCAGAGCAGAGACATCATACTTACCCTCAAGGAAATCACACTGAAACTGGGTAGGAATTATCTAGAAAGAGGCTGTGTTTCAAAATAAGGACATGTTTCATAATTATACGATTCTGACAGTGGGAGGCTTTCCCCAAAAGGTTCTACAAAAGAAGATTTTTCATGAGAAAATTGAAGGACCATTGGCACAGACAGATAAGAGGAAAAAATAAAACAAGGTTCCCACAGTAAGTAGAAGATTAGATTCTGGGACTCCTAGGACGTCATCCAACCAAATTATTAGAATTACAGAATTTAGAGGTGAAAGAAACCTTAGATAATATACTTTTACTCCTTCACTTAGAGACAAGAAACCAGAATCAGAGAAGTTAGTTTTGCTGCTTCATATCGTGAAGCAGAATCTTGATTAGCAAAATCATAAATAAATCATTGAAGCAAAAGAGAAGTTATAGAATTCTCAGGTCAATTTAATCAACAACCAGTGACTGCTCAGTTACTTCAAGAGTCCTCAGGAGAGTAAGTCTTTTTATTCTATTATGGTTTACCAGTGCTATGTGATTTTTACTGAGAAATTGATGCGACTGGGAAGCAATTGCCTCCATTTATACTGTCCCTTTGGCAAAGATTTATCTCATATTTTCCATGGTTCATTTAGTTGAATGTGTAACATTCACCAAACCCAACAGTAAAGAGGTGGTCTGCCAGTGTGACTTAGAATCTCATAAGCACAAGAAACATTGCTGCAACCAGGCAGAGGCCAACTCATCAGTTCTTGAAAAGTCCTTAGTAAAAAATACCCCGGGGCTGATGAAGAGGAAGTAAACATGTTCAGTCAAGCATCCTCCCACTAATTAATTCACTTATCAAATATTTATTGAACCCCTACTATGTGCCCCACCAGGCATTTTTTATTCATACACATCTTTGTACATTTATGTTAATTTAGTGCACTATGGCTCATTTCTTGATTTCTAGTCAGTATTTTTTCAAAGGCAAGATAAGAGGTAACTCATATATTCTATCCTTAAACCTATGCTACTGAATTTCAGAGGAAACCTCCATAGAACCGAAATCTGATCTACGTTCTTAATATTTGCACAACAGTAAGGTAAGCAGTTGCCGCCAGTGTCTCAGTACATTCTGGGTTTGGGGGATTGAATAGATTGACTTAGAGGTACATAAAAGGGTAAAATGCATATGATTTCAAATGAAGGAAAAGTAATAAATCAACATTTACTCTGCTTAGTCTCTGTACCAGATCTTATACTGGAAAATCCCACATATAATATTTCATTTAATTTTCCCTATAATAAAAAGCATCAGTAGATATGGATAAGCCCCTTAGGAAGATAGTAGAATAAGTAAATGCTGCAGTTCAATCACATTTTCTAACTAGAAGTCTACTTTTTTTCTTATTAAAGCCATTTCTGGAAAAATCAGAAAGCAATCATAATACAAAGAAGAAAACGTATTTGAGTGACCAGAATTGTTTATCTCATGCATAATCGAATTAAAACCTTGAAAACTGGTCCAAAAAAAATCTAAAAGAAATTTTATCCCTAATGAACATACATGTAACTAAAGCTTTAGGAGTTTAGAAGTAACTCAGACACACATAGCTAAAAAGTCAAGGCAGATTTCAAACCAAGGTCAGCCTGATTTCTAAGCCAGTGACTGTCAATGTATTCTGATCTCCATGCTTTCTTCAAGGATTCTGTCTTTTTCTGTTCGGGTTTTGGCCAAGACTGAAGTTGCCGTAGATGTGTATCTGTTTAAAATTTTCTTCCTCAGCTGTAAAACCCATTATTTTTCCTGAGCACTGGCTCCCTGAAATAATATCACATATTGTAACTAAATGTAATCCTTCATATATGCTTTTGCCAGAGATGTGTACAGGTGACTGCCAGGTGTATGAGCAAACTCAAAAGATAGTTACATGAGCCTTATTTGTTCTTCCTTTGTATCTCCTTCCATGTGGGTTCTGGAAATCAGATGTGACAGCTGAAACTCTATCAACCGTTTTTAGCTCCAACACTAAATGCCCCAAGCTAGGGACAGTGGGCAGATGACGAAAATGGCCAAAAACCTGGACAAATTTGTAAGAATGCCAAAGCAACCCTGGACTGCCAATTCCTTCCAATATTTTCACAAAACAGAATATATATGTATGTCACTGTTTGTTGTTGTTGTTGTTTTGGTCATATGAAAGTGAACCTAATCTAAATCAGACAAAGGCAAATTGCTAAATATTATAATAGACCTGAGTTTGCACCCATTTTAATTTAAAAAATATTTATTGAAGAATCATTGGGTAAGCAGCACTGCAGGTGACACAAGATGGAATGGAGAAAAAAACAGTAGCTCATCATAGAAAGGAACAATTCTTGGGAAGTAAAAATAACCAATTATTAATTTAAACACAGCAGTTTGAAGAAATAGCAAATGAAGATGTACTTCACCAGCAGAATCAGCAGACAGACGGTGACTACATTAAAAGTCTTCCTTTAAACAAATTTTGGGAGCAAGGCAAATGGTGATTAAAATATGGTTTTATTAAGTTAAAGAAGGGGGAGGTGGAGGGCAGAGGGAGTTTGGCAAGTCCCCACCTAATGAGAACCAGGTAGGGACATCTGGCACACCACCTGGGGAAAGGACTCAGCTGTGACTTGGACCTTACCTTGCAAATACAAACAATGTAACCAATTGTATGTACCCTCATGTTAATGTCAAATTAAAGGTAGGTAAATAAATAATAAATTTTAAATATAACTTTAAAAAGAAAAAATAGGCTCGGCGTCTGTGGCTCAATCGGCTAAGGCGCCAGCCACGTACACCTAAGGTGGCAGGTTCGAATCCCCAGCCCGGGCCCACCAGACAACAATGATGGCTGCAACCAAAAAATGGCCGGGCGTTGTGGCGGGCACCTATGGTCCCAGCTACTTGGGAGGCAGAGGCAGGAGACTCGCTTGAGCCCAGGAGTTGGAGGTTGCTATGAGCTGTGATGCCATGGTACTCTACCCAGGGGGATAGCTTGAGGCTCCATCTCAAAAAAAAAAA